>VZSF01000206.1:689669-936765 GCA_013398295.1 Chionis minor
ATTTCTCAAATATGATGGAAAGTGGCTTTGCAACTTGGTCCGCCAGCTCCTTCAGGACCCGGGGATGAATTTCATCAGGTCCCATGGACTTGTGCACTTTCAGGTTGTTCAGGTGGTCTCCAACCTGATCTTCTCCTACTGTGGGCAGTTCTCCATTCTCAGAGCCCCTGGTTTTACCTACTGTGACTTGGACAGGGGAGTTAGAGCCCTTGCCAGTGAAGTCTGAGGCAAAAAAGTCATTCAGTACCTCAGCCTTATCCATATCCTGGGTGGCCAGGTCTCCCGTTTCCTTCCGCAGAGGGCCCACAGCCTCCCAAGTCCTACCTTTTTCCCTGACATAGCTATAGAATTTTTTCTTATTGTCTTTGATGTCCTTGGCCAGATTCAGTTCTCTTAGGGCTTTCGCCTGCCTGATATGGTTCCTAATATATATGTATAATATAATGAAATTGAGCCTCTTGTGGAGAGGTCAGTTTCAGGGACCCTTGTCCCTGCTGGCAAGTGACTCAGATGATAAATTGCCAGTGCAAATCATCAGACTGATGCCTGGTGAGAAATGGAGCTGGCCTTGTTCAGTACTTTTTAATTAAAAGAAAAAAGAAGTAGGTTTTTTTTTTTTTATTTCTAATGGAAGAGTGCTGCAGAAGGAAGTAGGCAGAGGGCACAAGGAAAGAGGGAAAATGCTCTAAAAAGTTCCTTCTCATCTCAGCCAAAACCAAGGGTCCTAATGATAATGAGGCTGGGAATGGGAGGGGAGAGAAGAGAATGACCCTGCTCATTCATCAGCCTGATCATTTTAACTCAAGCTTCCAGGTAGCTTTCATATAGCATTTCCCAGGTCTTTGTGCAGTCACTCTAACAAGGATAAGGATAGACTCTGCTGCCTTCTCTTAGAGAAGGGTGAGAGGCACAGTCTGAGCTAATTTGAAAAAGGCATATTTTTAGTTCAAAGACCTGAATATAATTCAGGCTAGTAAGTGCACAAACTTCTTGGGAAAGACCCAAGGGTTTCCATCCAGCAAAATGGCATCCATATCAAAGGAAACTGGAAACCCTCCAGAGCTACAAGGAAATCCTACAGTCTGTTAAAACAGAAATGTTTTGTAAACATCTCATCTTTGAGAAACTCTGGTGGTGACAGCCAAAGATCTCTGCCAGCTTTTCTAGAGGGCTGCTGTACTGAGTGGGCCTCCAAAGTCTGCAGCCACAGGTCCTCCTGCACAGAGGCACAAGCCTGAAGATCCTCAGGACTCCGGGCATGAAAAGCTAAAAAACCATATAGAACATAACACAAACAATGGTGTTCCCTGTAGCTGTGGAAGATTTCATATTCAGATTGCACTTTTGAGAATATCTCTTGCTTGTAAGGCAAGCAAAATGTCTGATTCCCCAAATCAGTATTCATTTAGACAAAATGGTCCTGTCCTAGCGAATAACAAACAAGCAAAAGAGCACTAGTTTGGCAAAACAATTGCAAGACGAGTCCTTACCCTTGCTCCTAACAAGTAAAGAATATCCTAAACAGTTCACCAGTGAAGGACAATGGTCTTACCTAGGTTCTGTGAAACTGAAGAAAACAATTTAATTATCAAAGTGAAATAAGGAATTCAGGCAGCTCTCTTGAGACAAGCAAATCAATACATATTTAAGAAGATTAAAGTTACAGGGAAATTCATATTTAATCCCGCTGCTTCCCTGTTTATGCAGGCTACCTTACTTTCTGGAGTATCTAACTTGTTACATACCAGGCCAAAACATTAATGTTTGAAACTACAACAGCATGTCAGTCTCTTTTCATATAAAAATGAAAATAAAAAACCAATTCTTTGGTAATGCTTTGGCCAATTTCTTCAGACACTGGGTGATTAAAAAGCAGTACCGGGTGGGATGGTTGCTTATTTTTGCTGCTGTTTTTTTTTTTCTCTGTTCAATTACTGCTGTTTACAGAGACGTGAACAGGAAGAGCTATGATGAATGGTCCTGGTTGAGGGAATGAGTTGAGTATGCTTTTACTTTCTCTAATTAGGCTGAGGAAACTCATTTTTTCATGACTTCACTGTTAGATGGTGTAGTTAGATTTAATTCTAGTTAGTATCATTAATTTTATTTTTATTAACTTATTTCAATTAATTATTTTATTTTACATGATTAGTTCAAGCTTATACATAGACAGTATTTCTCTCTTCGGTAACTATATTACTTGATTTTATTTTTTTTTGCTGGAATATCTCATAAGATCTTCAATGTTAAATTTCTAACTTTTTCTTTTGTTCTGTCCCTTTTCCAATATGTCCTTTGAGCTCCATCAGTGTTTAAAAGGAGTGGGAATTCTGCCTCAAATGTGTCCACTAAGGAAGTCTTTCAGCTTTAATATGATTTATTTAAAATATATAATTAAGCCCTAAAGAGAACTTTCAACCTTGATTTGTCACTGTTCTTTTTAAAATATTGTGAAGATCAATCTTACATCCTTTGAAAGTCAGAACTTAAAAGTTATACCAAAGATGATATTATATTTTTAAATTAAAAGGTTCTATCCACACCAAACTAATATTTCATCCTATAATGAACTGAAGCTTTTGTCAAAAGCAGAATGTGGGATATTTGTAAATCGGGAAGATATACCTGGTCTAAATGCTGGGGGGAGGAATGGGGATGTGGGAAATGTTGGGAAGTGGGAGGGAGAGACTGAAAGAAGAAATATCCACGTCTTCAGGACAGCCAGCTACTGCTAGCAACGAGTGTGTCTGGATGTCTGATAACAGAAACCATCTGGGAGTCCTTTGGGGGATGTCAGGAACCAGAGTGCTCTTACCAGGCCTGAGAAGACTCTGACTTGACCACGAAGACTGCAACATGACCAAGTGCTAGCTGATGCTCATTAGAGCGTCACATTGACTGTCCATTTTGAGCATCTTCAAAACTACACAATGTTCCCTCTTACAGACTCTCTGCAGTAAATAGTGTTATAGCACTTGTTGGCAATTTCTATCAGCTTTCAGTATTTAATAATATCCAAGGGAGGATCAGTAACTGAGACCACATGCTGAAGAACATGCAGAAATATGTGTGAAATGAGTAGATAAAAATTCATGCAGTGGCAGAGAGATATAACCCCCCCATGAGAGAAGCGAAGAATTAAATCGTGTCTCTGTATGTATGCCTATGCAAATGTGCCTTTTACACTGCCCCATCTGAAAAGTTTCAGACGTCTCACCCAATCTACACTGGCTGTTGGAGAAAGAGGACACTATTCCCTTAGCATTTGCTTGTTATGTCATTATACTGTAATGCATGATATTACTTTATACTGTATTAATATTACCTTATAAGGTATTAAACACCAGTAAAATTATAGCGAGGCTTGGGGAATGAGTCTCTTTCTCACAGTTCCTGCTACTTTCATTTCCAGCGGCCCTAGTGTGTTTGTGTTAGGTCCATGTTGGGCCATTTCTCCTTATTTATATCCAGCCCCACCGAGGGACTACAAAGGCAGCAAGTGCTAGAGTCTAACATCAGGTACCCAACCGGGGTGTCTCTGTGAGATGATTGGAGTTTGTGGGTTCTCCATAGCCTCCACCAGGGCTAATTTTTCTCCATAATGTCCATTAGCTTCCACCAGGGTTAATGCTGGCTTTCCCTAGACTGAGAGGGAGAGGGTGGGACCCTCTTGTCTAGGCAGGGAACCTGGCTGGGATATACTATGGCTGACTATTGTCTTGTAAAAGGAAACCACAGTAGGCAGTGGATGTTGGTACAGGCGCATCTCTGCTCCAGCTAGTGTCTACTTGAACACTAACAGTAGTGTTTACTTGAACGCTAGTGTTCAGAAGTTATTATTATTCAAATATTTCCAAAATTATTCTCAGAGCACCCAAGCTAGATTCCTATTGTTACTGGCTGGTGTGGCAGGTGGAAAATGTATCTGTGGCTGGGGCAAAGTTTTGTAGAAAAAAAGATACAATCTCATGACCAGTGTAGCAAAACGTCACATCAGAGATTTGGGCTTTTTCCCCCATCTTTGGCTATGGACTTCCCATATGACACCTATGCCATAGGTGGTTTCTGGTGATGTACCCCTCAGTATTTCAAGTCCCTTAAGAGAGGTCTCTGTGACCAGATTAAATGGAAGTGCTGACTGCTCACAAACACCACTGACTTCAGTGGGAGTGTCTCTCATACCTAGAAAGAATGCAAAACAAAAAAGAAAAAAGCGAAGTGCTCTGGAAAAATTAGGACTGGGCTTGCAAACTTAAAGGGCACTTCCAATAGTTGGAGGAGTTTAAAAGTCGTCTCTCTGCATTTCAGTTCCTTGGCTATGGAATGGGGTGATTCGTACTGCCTCGTTCGGAAGACAAACTCATTCATATTTATGAAGCACTTCTGATATTTTCATGAGAGCAGCACCCTGTTGCCATTAGCAAATACCCGTGGAAACCCGCGATGGTGAAGTTTGCCAGCTCCCTCTAGTGTAGGTGTGTGCAGGGAAAGATAACTTGTTGGGATTATAAGGTATCCTATTAGCTCAAGAGGTGTAGGTCTGTGAGGCAGATCCAATGCGTCTAGCCTTGCTGATGACATACGCAGTTGTCAGTATGATGTCATGTGATAACAGTTCTGATTTCTGATTTTTTTCCTCACAATTCCTTTATCTGGAAAATTATGCACAAGAAATATATTGCTCATGGAATTTTAACACTCCATAAAGAAAAGTTTGCAAGTTATGAATAACTAGAATTAAAGTTACTTATACAAGTAGAGAAAAATAATTCAAAGCTGTGATTTGAATGGATTCATATGAAGTATGCTGGTAAAGCAAGGTGTAGTTGGACACTAAAAATCAGTTGGCACACTGAGTCATTTGAGTGTTAATTTCTCCATGGCTCCTTTACCTACCTGTAAAATGGATATGTTGCTTACTCTCACAAACACAATATTTATTCATGATTGTGATACATTTTCAACAGAGGCATCTGTACAGAAATGAATTATTTTTCTACTCAGTCTAGACTTAACTGATGTGTGGAGAATAAGACCAGAGCCTATACCACGAATAGCAAGGTTACGTACAGATTGAGTAACTCATTATTCATTGAATGAGACAGGAAACAATAAAATATGTTAATTTAATTAAAGCTACATCACAGTGCAAATGCACAAGGGATGAAAAGTTCTGCGTAGTCTACCTTAACTTCTAAAGCTTCCCACTTTTGATTTTGCAAGCTGAATATTCTTCTAACATTATGAGGGCTTTTATTGTACCTTTTTTTGTTCATGTAATTGCTACTTATTGAACTCCATGTCTTGTGCTTATCAGATTGTCCTCAACAGCATCCCCTGTGGCTTGCAGCTCCAAGAATTTCACTGCTAAAATGGTGACTCACAGGAAAGAACAAGTATGACACTGCTGGCAGCATCCCAGCTTTTCATGGGTAGGAACAAGGTAGTAAATATTTCCATAGATAATTCAAGACAGTGAAATAAATGACAGTCAATGCAACTGTACTCTAAAAAGGTGCCACAGCAACAGAATCAGGCACCTCAGGTGTGAGTCTCACTTGACAGTAGGTTTCCTTTTTAAAAAAACTATCAACACTTGCCAGTGATTATGTTCTCCAACGTGATTTAGTCTTGATTAGATTGGTGAATTGATGGGCATGATCATTCACAATAAAAAAGCAAACAGACAAAAAAACCCCACAAACAAACCCCAAGAATAAAAATTAGGTCACAGCCATAGTTGAAGGTAAAAAGGAAGCCAGAAATTGCCTCTGTGTCTTTTCATCAGGTCACTAATTTATCCAAACCATGGAAATTACATAATCAGCCCTTATGGGAATTTTTGTTTTCACTAAAGCTTAAATTTATAAAAAAAACCTCTTTGAGTATCTTAATATTTCTTGCCCTGAACAGAATCAACTTGAGCCACATTGTCTATTTGCCTTAAATATATGCAATGTCTTAATGAGAAGGCGAAATATAGCCCAGTTTATCTGGGTAATCATCAAAAGTGGAGCAGTATGAAAGAACTCAAACCCTAGGAACTGGAAATAATGTGACAAGACAACAGTGGCCAGCTAGGCAGAGAACAAGAAAGTGAGCAAGAAAGAGACCAGGCGATCTCCTCTCTTTGCTCCTCAGTGATTGCTCTGAGGCGTTGGCTTCAAAAAAAGCAGAGAAGGTAGGCGAATGAATGATTTAACTACACAGCCAAGGTTTTCCTCCATTTTGTAAACAAGTTACCAAGAAACTCTGGTCTGAGGCTCTCAGCTGTTACAGTAATCTGCTGTAGCGGCAGACTGGCAGAAACAGGCAGAATTCTGCTCTCCACTCCTGACATGACCAGAATGTGTGAGTGTAAGAAATTATGTCAGTGTGCTGGCACATTATCGTGTTGAGGGCAGAACAACAGCCACTTGACCTTCCTGTCAAAAAAGTATAGACCTCCCTGACTGCCTTTTCTTTATATCTTACTGAAACTTGAAGTGGACACTCCTGGAGCATCCCTCGAGCACTAGCTGTTGTTCACAATAGTAATACTGTTGTGGAACAAGGATCTACGGTTGAAGTCTTTTGCTGAGAAACTTAATCTCTGAGCTTTTAAGTAACATATTTATTTGTGTTAAAAGGCTATTTCTGTAAGAGGCAGCTTTTTCCATCATGGAGGTATTTGATATATTACAGGATACACTGGACTCCATACGTCACCTGCTTTAAATCAAAAACCAGACCGTTATAGAACTTCAGATCAAGAATTTCTGTGTATTTGTGGAGAACCCATGGTATATTACTTTTGTGGCTGGTTAATCACCTGTCATTTTAAATCCACACTGATTAATTATTTTTAACACCTAAAGATGTGAAAATTAAGTTGCCTTTGAAACAGAAATTGAAACTTAAAATCCCAACAGGTCTTGTAAAAACATGGTAAGAATCGAGGTAAGGTTACCAGTACTAATACTGTAGAAAGATGATATTCTCAGATACCTTAAGGGAACATATAGAGATGAAAATATGAGAATATTTAAACACGTATATCTTTTGGAAAGCCTATCTCCCTATGGGTAGCACACCTCTCTCTACCCTGGCAACCCACGAATACAAAATTCAACTGCAAGTTCTGGTTCTCCTACCCCTCAGTGGAACATGCTCTAGCAACCTAGGGAATTAAGCTAAAATGGAGGAAAAGAAATGGGGTTTAGCATGACTGTCATAGTCTCCCCTAAGCTCCTAGCTACTCCAGGGGCTCAAGCTCAGCTCAAAAAAAGTGATTCTTGCTGAGAAACTTGATCATTTTAGCAGTTGTGTCTAACTCTTTACATAGTGATTCCACCACTAGTTTTCTGGTGAGGCCACCCGGAAGTGTCTATTTGCTTCTCGTCAGATGCTTTTAGGGAGCCGAGGGACTGTTGCAGCAGCAAAGGATGTCTCATTTGGCAAGTCCTTGGTTATTGGAAACTGCCTCATTCCAAGGTGACAGATTTTTGTCTTCATTCTGTTTTTATAGAAATCTATTCCCTGTTCATATTCTGCCTGTGGTTTATCACATCAGAGCAGAGTGAACAGCAGTGTGTATTATTTTTTGTACAGTAATCATTCATAGGCACAAAACTGCCATTAAATTCCCCAAGCATAACAATTTTGACAGCAGTCCTATCAGATTTACACTGGTTCCTATGTCTGATAGGCAACTGATTATGACCTTTATCAGGGAGTGTAGTGACAGGACGAGGAATAATGGTTTTAAACTTAAAGAAGGTAGATTTAGATTAGATATTAGGAAGAAATTCTTTACTCTGAGGGTGGTGAGACACTGTGACAGGATGCCCAGACAAGTTGCGGATGCCCCATCCCTGGAAGTGTTCAAGGCCAGGTTGGATGGGGCTTTGAGCAGCCTGGTCTAACGTGAGCCGTCCTTACCCATGGTGTTGAGGTTGGAACTAGATGATCTTTAAGGTCCCTTCTAACCCAAACCATTCTATGATTCTATGATACTGTGTTATTTCCGGCTTCTTTCTGTTTAGCCATCCTACTGTAAGCAACCTTTGTAAACCTGCTGGCAGGAATCATGCCTGCCTTGAACTCATTTCTCACTTTGTCATGCTGTTTATCCATATCAACATCCTGCAAAATTGAAAACAGCTGAGATGTTATTTCAACATTTAATCTTTATATGTTTGGAAAACACTAGCCCAGCTCTAGCCAAAATGAATTGTCATAGGGTATTCAAACTTGCAGTGTGATTTTGATTGATAAGGAGTGGGGAAAAAAGTATACTCATGAAGAACATTGATAAGTTGTGAATTTTCCAGAATGTCTTCTTCCTTATTTGTATTCTCCAGGCAGATCACGGCTTCATCTGGTATTGGCAAAGAATGTCTACAACTGGACTGCCATATAATGAAAAGCATAACTTTCTTCTTCGAAAAATAAATGTTCTTCAGATCTTTTTTTTTTTTTTTCCCACAAGATGTGAAGAAGAACTAATCTCAGGAAATTTCCTTTAAGGTCTCATTCAAAACAACTTAAGAGAGGCTCATGTTGAGAAAACAACATCACTTTCAGGTTCATCTCACACAAACATCTGAAATTAAATTGAAGGTCTATTTGCATCATTACCACAACCTTGCAATTCACTGCTCACTGCTGAATGTCTTAGAATTCATCCCTTTTATATGTGCTTGTTTGCAGTCCTTTGTACCTGAGTGCCAAGACCACGTGTCAGGATATTACTGCCCAAAGGGAGCTGTGGAGGTCTGTCAGGAGGGCTGCAGCACCTGCAGCAGAGGTAGATACAGTCAGTCTTGAACAAGGCACAAAATTGAGCTGCTTTATGCTAGATTAGATTCCAGAGAAAAGCTTTGCATTGGAGCAGAGAGAGGCAGGGTGTGTAGCACTGTTTTCTGTCTTAGGCCTTTTTAAGAAAACTTTTCTGTCATGCTTTTCCTGTTTCTAAAGATTTGAATTTATGCATATGGGGCCCAACAGTCTTCAGAACTCGCAAGGCGGGCAAATGCCTCTAGCTCCAAATGGCTAAAATATATGCCTTAGTGAGGGGAGACTTTGTAATAGCAAAAGTTTTGATAGCAACTGAAAAATGTGTATGTCACTACAATAACAATGAAACTGCTGTAAGTATGAAGAAATAGCAGTTGCACACTCTCAAGAAATCATATGCCGTCAGCAAGTAAATATGTAAACGTTACACTGTTGAACAGAGTATTAAGTCAGTAATACATAAGCAGATATTTAAAATTACAGCAGCGTGTGCATATGGAACACAGGGATCGGCTTCTGAATTCAGTCCCTCAACATTTGGCTTTAACTGTGTAACCGAGAAACTTGAACTCTTCAGTTGCAAGGTCACTCCCCCAGCATCTGCTAGCACTTTGTTCCATGTAGTGCCACTGACTGGCTGAAAGGCTTGCACACACATTATTAGCTCTGCTCAGGCTTGTGGAAGGATTTGTGCACATTAATAGAAATACGATTTGCGTGGTATTTGGATTATGGCATATATATCTTTCCTTGTTCTCTGAAATTAATCTCCCTATCACAAAACCTCTCGTCTCCCAGTTCCTTCAGGATGACTCTTGCCAGAATTTTATCCCCATCTGTCTCTGCCAGAGACATTATTCAACTCTGTGCACACAAGAGGCCATGCTTCCAACCTCGTTTAAGTGCACAAGTTATTAGAGCATTCCTCATCATATAAAATAAGTCACCTGAAAAGAGCACTGCACTTTGTTTCGCAAGTGCTCCTGAAAAAGTCCAATGTTCTCTTAGTATATATTGTAATGTTTGGTACAACACAGTCTCCCATGGAGCTTCCCTTTGCTCTGGCTTTTAGCTATCGCTTTCCATTCTCATTTGCTCTATGGCTACATTTAACATTTTGTTTCATAACGTATAGGCTGTGCTAATGGGACAACTTCCATGGATTTTGATCCTCTTGTATTGAATACAGTTGAAGGCAGAAGCTGAGGGCATAAACAGTGATTGAGATAAAATTTAAGAATGCTGTATTTATTGTACCAGACAGGAACTTATTATTTCTGTAGGAGTCAACTTTATGAAGACTAAACATTTACTTCCTCTAGCTGCTTCCTTGTTATTTTGCAATTAGTATCTTTTCATCCTTTTTCCCTCTTTTGTAATATGCAAAGTCTCTTTTCTTATCATATATTTTGTGATTACAGGCTAGTTGGCAACTTTTGGGTACATTTTAGATGACTGATATCTTTCATGTTCCATTTCAGAGCTTCCTAATTGACAGTCAGGTTTTTATTTCCATCTATGCAACCATAATTTATTTTTTTTTTACAGATGCGCTTTTTATCACCCAGTAGTTCACCGTGGCTTTGAAAAAGGCCATAACATTTATTTTTATATGGTGAGACTTGTGTTGTGACAAAAATACTTTACCAATCCTAAATATCTATCTATCTATCTATCTATCTATCTATCTATCTATCTATCTATCTATCTATCTATCTATCTATCTATCTATCTATCTATCTATCCATCTATCTATGAAAATGAGAAATGTGTTGTTCAGGAGGTGCTGTAATGACATCTGATCCGGTATTTCAATACAATGATTGTCTTAAAAAGAAATCTATAGCCTGAGGGTCATGTTGCATCTTACATGTAGTTACAGTAGTTTGGGATTGCGCACAGTGCATAAAATCTAACATGTATGTAAAATGTTTGCAGAAATATCCACATAATCCAAGTCAAGGATATTAAAATATTAAACTTCCATTGAAAAGACATTGATCTAACATCCTGATTTTTAAAGCATTCTTCATAGTCACAGTTAGAACAGTGGATTTCAGTACTCCCAGTAATTCATGTTTAGTCTAAATTTCTTCTCTTGGAAGTTAATTACATGTCTTGTCTCATTTCCCAAATGAACAGAATTGTGTGAGAATATGGTAACATCTACCCTAGGCTGCAAAATGCTGAGCATGCCAGGAGGTGATACCTATGATTATTGATGCATACGCAGTCTTGGAGATTGACCCAGCTGATTCACCTAGAAGCAGGCTTACTTAAAGTATTATAGACATTTGCTTTCATATAATGATGGTTAACAGAGAGGGCGTGCCCCACTGTGCATAGGTAAACTTCAGCTCTTAGGACAGGGCTAGTCATTATTTACTCCATTTAGTATAGAACTCTCCTTTAGTACAATTATTTCTTAATTTCAGATCAGGCTCCAGCTATGATCCATGAGAAAATCACTCAATCTGATTTTTTGCTGTGCCTCCTGTCATTGTGTGAGAAGGAGCAATGTGAAGCTCTTTTTGCAGAATGCTGCAAAGCCTTTCTCCTTTTGAAAGTTTCTCCACCACAACAAGACATTCATCTGCCTCTCTGCTCTTAAGATGAGTCAGAAAATGTTAATCCCTGAGAAGTTTAGGAAGTTAGAAGGTTATAGGGAGGTGCGGGTCAATCTCTTCTCCCAAGTAACAAGCGATAGGACAAGAGGAAATGGCCTCAAGTTGTGCCAGAGGAGGTTTAGATTGAATATTAGGAAAAAATTCTTTACTGAAAGGGTTATCAAGCATTGGAACAGGCTGTCCAGGGAAGTGGTGGAGTCACCATCCCTGGAGGTATTTAAAAGATGGGTAGACGTGGTGCTGAGAGACATGATTTAGGGGTGGTTTTGGCAGCGTAGGTTTATGGTTGGACTCGATGATCTTGAAGGTCTCTTCCAACCCAAGTGATTCTATGATTCTATAATATGCCTAATAAAAGATATTTTGTCTCTACAAGGCCTGTCTCATTACTTTAATAGGAGGCAGTACAAAATCATTCTGTAGTTGTAACAGTGCTTGTCATCTGTATTTTGTCTTAAATCCAGTACTGGTAAAATTTCTTTGTAGCCCTGAAGAGTGAAATAGTTTTCTGATCTGGGAGAAGCAGTTTATACTCCTGTGCACCTCTTCTGGCCAACATCTCTCAGTGAGGAACAGAAGAGTTTGCTGAGTTGGATGGAATGAGAAGATGGGTCTGAGGTTAGTCCCAAGAAAAGCCATTTCTGTTGGTGTGAACACCTGTGCACCAGAAACTGAATAGGAGAAATAATTCAGTTCTTACGAGTTCTGTGGCAATCTTTTTCTTCTGCAAGAACAAGCCTGGTCCTTTGATCGAATCTTTCCTGCCCAGGCCCAGTTTATAGTTTCTGAAAAAATACGGTTGCAGGTAGCCCCAGCAGACATCAACTTTTCATGTAGAAAATGCATAACATTGGATTGCCTCCCTGAACTTTATTATAAAACTTACAAAATCACTGCAACCCCCCATAAAAATATTACTTTCAGTGTCTTGTCCCAGATTATTTGACATAATCTTTAGGCACAAGTTTGCTTTTTAAAAAGCTTCCATGTACAGAAATTAAGACCACCAAGGAGCTTTTAATCGGAGAATGTCTACTTAGACGGAGTCCTTTAGATCTGACTAATAATTAGTAAACCAGACAATTAGTGGATTGCAGCTGTAATAGAATGGGGTGGGAAAAAAACCCCCACAAAACAGCAAAAACAAACCCGAAAAGCCAAGCCACAATCTCTAGGGAAGATAATCCCCTTGATTTAAAGGTGTTCTAATATTAGTCACAAGAGGCTCAGTTGTCATTGGTTGTACAATATAAAACTGTTCTTTTTGTTTCCTTTCACTCACTGTGGAAGTGGAGCATGAAGCAGTCACTTTGGTTTCTTCATCAGCATTTTGAAATGCCTGATTGAACTGAAAAGATATGGGACACTGCCTTTTATCTACGTCCTGGCAGTTGTGGTGATGGTGTGCTGGTCTGTAAGGCTTAGCAATTTCTTTCCAAGTCTGTCTACAAAATTTGTACTCTGCATTTCCAACAATGCAGTATGTACAATTGCAAGGATGGTATGAATATTTGTTTTGAATATATTATCTACAGATTGCTTTCTGCATGCAGTAAGGAAAATTCATCATTCAGGTACATAAGCAGCAATTTTCAAACAGGATAAGGGGAGAAGGCAAGAAAATGTGAGAGGAAATAAATATTTTTCCTATTCATGTATGATGCAATGATTTCTCCACAAAAGAAAAACAGCTTTCTTTGACACCTAATTTTCTATTTCTGCCTTCATTATAACATGAAAATGATTAAAAGCAAGATGAAATATTTTGAAAAATGTCTATCCAGGCAAGAAATAATTCCCTGTCTCAAATGCATTAAACAATATCTTGGAGAGAGGGACTAACTGTTATACATGTGCATAGGCACAAACATACTATACGGGAAACGTAAGCATGCATTTCTCTTCATAGGAGAAATGGTCATGTTTCCTAAGGAATTTAGGATGCCATTGGTAGAGGAGACCATCTCTTGGAAGACAGTTAGCCTTGAAAAGGATTTAAGCACAATAATGGGGAAGCAATTCAACCTGAGTCTTTGTCCCATGCTGTGGAAAAGGTGAATGAGAACCTTGGCCATGTAAAGAGAATAATGAATAGCAGGAGGCAGGTATTTTTACTTTTGCAAGTGTTGTTAGCAGGAGTCATACTCTTACACTGTCTTCACCTCCTGAGCTTATACTTGAAGAAGGATTTTGAAAAATCTGAGATGGGAAACATGAAGAAAAAATGAATGATGAGCTGAACAGAGTGCCTTATCTTACAGTTGCACAAGTACATGAAGTTGGCATAAACCAGAGCGCTGGCTCACAAGGGCAAGCCTACCCTTTCCAGACCTGTAGTCTCTGCATTGTTCCCACCCTTGATTCTTCTCTTTGTTTTGGACCAGAGTATTTTCAGGCTGATTCATTACCCTGCTGCACAAATACCATGTAGACAGGAAAAACCACTGCTGAGGGACGGAAGGTGGCCAAAACCGTCGCTGTGGTTGCTTGTGCTGGCTTTCCACTCTTGGGGGACTAAGGCAGGAGAGGGAAAGGGCTAGACACATGAATTTGCTTACCTTATCAAAAAAGCTGCAGTAATTTGCTTAAGTGTCACCGAGTGGCACTGAATATCAAAAAGTTCTTCAGTGTCTACAAAGAAATAGCATAGTTAAGAGATGGTCCTTGGCTCCTGTTCAGAAATGAAGAAGGGAAAAAAGAATTTAATGTTGTGGATGGTTAAGAATTAGAAAAAAAAATCAAGGAACTGCTGGATGGTCTGTTTTATGTTTTCAAATCAATCAATAATTGCTTTTCTGGAAAACATAAAATACACACACAGAGGCACAAAGTGCCAGGTTCAATGGGGGGAGAAATGGGTGAAATGTAGTGGCCTGAGATATATAAGAGGTTATGATAACAGATGATCTAAGATCCCCTTCTGGCCTTAAGCTCAGTGAAATGAGACTGTGGCAATCTATGAAATTGTTTTTGAAAATACATGTAAAGTTGCAAAAATCTTTTACTTTCTTAGTTTACCAAAGGCTAAGCATTAGTGGAAATATAATTTGTTTCTTTTTCACAATTGTTTTCAAGTTTTTTCTGAGCAACACTGAAATGAATAGAATATGAGTTGAGCTGCTGTAAAGATAACTGAAGAGATGGTGGATATTGGAGAGCAATGGGAAGGCTTTCCTGTGAACACCACAGTAACTGCATGGCATGTTTCAGACTCAGTTTGATGAAGTTTGATTTGTAGTGCTCAGTGCTGTGGTGATAATTCTCTAGTCTACTCTTCCTTTAATGCACCAATATTTTTACATTTATTTTTTTATATCTTCAGCAGTTAGGGAGCAGAAGACTATGCCAGCTCAGGCCTGAAATAGAAGGCATGTATTTGGGGAAAGGATCAAATGCCTTTCCACAAATGTCTCCACCCACTTAATTTTTTTAATCAATGTCAATATTGATTGTTTTGTAGCAAAAATACAATGTTGTTGTAGCAAAATTGATATTAAGTAGAAAAATTAAATGTAAAATGTAATTGAAGCAACTAAGGAAACCTGCTGCTGCTGAAGTCCTCTATACCACCCTAATCCTAATTATTTACCCAATATTAAAATAGAGAAATAGTAACTAGACATGATTTATCTATGATTCAATTAAGGAACTAGCCACTAGACAATGTAGCTTTGTTGATAAGTAGGATATTCCTGTGAAGAGAATGATGACCTGTAGGCCTGGTTAGCAAACTAAGAAAACCACTTGGAACTGCCAAGATTAGAGGAGAAGGTAAAAGGTAATTTCGTCAGGGTGAGATCGCAACCATCAACTCATTGACCACCTACTAAAGTGATACCACTTACTCAAAAGAGAACAATGGAAGAAGAAGACAGAGTCTGTGTGCTAACTCATGTGGGAAGTGAAGAAATATTGATGAATCATTAAAGAGAATAACAATGAATATGTATTAATTGCTTTAATATACAGTAATAAATCTATAAAAGTGGAGATTTTTGAAACTAAGGTGTGCTCTCATTTAGGGATGAGCACCCCATTTCTGTGCATTAATGGAATAAACTTGGAAATAACTCTGCTCTGTGTGTTGCACACTTGGGTAAAGAACTTGTGGCTTGCACATTGGGTAAAGAACTCAGATTTGGGGCAACAATGTGACTTGTGTACTACTATTTCCCAGAGCACGGCAAATTGTGGGTTGTACTCAGTGTCTGATGTTAGGGTCATTAAGCCCATGGCTGGAAGGTCAGTACAATTATTTGAGGTTTTAAGCTACTACTTTTGCAGCACCATCTAATGCAGTGGGGTTTGATTTACAGCTGTCAATATATTTTCATTAGACTTATGGAATGCTGTACAGAGAGCATATGGGTCTTGTAAAAGAAGGTCATGGAACTCCCAGGGGTCCTGAGAGTGTAGATTGAAAACCACCAGTCTACGGGATGATGCAGCCAACCATAAGTCAATAAAATTAACTTTGTTATAGTTTTTCTCTCTGCAATATGGAGTACCTAGACATTTTATTATTTGATGTGTAGGAAGTCTTCCTAATCAAAGGATTTTCTTATAATCATTCACAGCTTTATCTTCTCTTTAATAAAAATAAAACACTAGCAACTTGCCAATGGCAATGATAAAAGTTTTATTAACTACTGTAGTAGTAGGAAAAATAATGGCACCAGATTTAAAGTGTGAGTCAATTACATGAGCTTTATAGGCATTTTACAAAATAAGCTGAACAATTTTGAAAGGGCAGACTTTATAATCCATTTCAAAAATCCCTGTGTACTTTTAGTGAGGGTTTTCTCTCTGAGCCTGCAGCAAAACAGTGTGGCAGCCATGAGGAGCGCATCAGTCACCCCCTACCACTAGCATCCATCTGAAAAAGTCTCTGTAGCTGCATCTGCCAGTTGTCCACAAACTGAAGGTGAAGGTCTTTCTCTTAAACATTATATCCTTCTGTTTTCTGGAGTGGCTAGGGAGTTTTGCAACAGGGAGATGGGAACACACATTTTTCAAAATGAGCAAACCTGTTTTTTCTGTTATTAAACATTTGTTCCTCAGATCTAAAAGGTTATCCCCTTTGTCATGCAGGTTCAACATTTTTTTGCCACTGGTTCAGGTGGAGTCAACATGTAACATAAATGAGAATAATTTATGTGCTTGTATGATGTAGAGATTAATTTAGTGTAACTTGGGGGTCTATGGACTCTCAAGTCAATGAAGAGAGAGAAACAACTCTAGGAGTCCATTTATCTTTTCCACACACAAAAGATACACAAATTGACACCTGGAGATGCTTTTCCTCTCTCTTGCCTATGAAGACAGCTTGGTAACATCACTTAAATTTCGTATGTTTGAAGTAACCCAAGGGAAACCCCACTTAAAGCATTTGTTTGGCACAGGAGACATGGAGTAGCACAGAGGATCCCGTCAGGTCTCCAGGTTGCTCCTTGGTACAAATGATGCATCATAATAACTGCTTGGGTTCTGCACTGTGATCTGAAGTCCTGGCACGCAGAAAAGAAGGTGAATGCAAATGAATGTCTACTAAAACTATGATGATGTGACAATGCTCATTCATTCATGTACCCTCTCTACCAGTTATGGGCTTGTAACACTGTCTGTGGTTGTACTTCCTTTTCCACCAAGAAGAAATATCTTTGCTATCTAGACTCCATCACCAATACTAGGCTGTTGTTAATGAAAACACTTTTACTAATGGGAAATAAGATTAGATGAAATAAAAATTGATTTTTAACTGAAACTGTATATTAGAATTTCACAACGGGTTTTCATTTTTTACTAATCAATTTTTCCAATTATTTTTCTATTTCTCTGAGTTCTGCTCTTTGTACCTGCCTCAAACTTTGCTTCAGTGAGTTTATCTTAAATTCATATTATCAAAAGGGGATGAGAATAAGGCTCATATTCTATGGGAGAATGAAGCTTTGTAAATGACCAGCATGTAGCAAATATATATTTCCTATATACTGGTATATATATTTCCAGCATACTGAAAATTAACAAGTTGAATTAGCCAATGCAGAAGGAATCCCTACATATGCAGAAATCTGGTAAAATCCTAGATCAGTGTCCAACTACTGTTGGAGCATTGGAAAGGAAGGTCATGCAATGAATGGGCCCACCTCTGATGGAACAAGCTGGACAACAGCTCAAATCTTAGCATGCTTATAAAGCATCTGTATATACCACTGACCTAATCCACAGGGATCACGTAACTGCATGCTGTCACTTACACAGGATCAAGGTGCTTTTGAGATAGGTCCTTCATCTCAGCTGAGCTAAATTGAGTGATAGATCAGATAGATGTTTGTCTGTGATGTCCGAGATGCACATTTAAAGTTGGTGTAGTCTTAAACTAACATAAATTGTTTGTTTGCCATTTGATTTTCTACTTCAGTATCTTGATTTATTGCAATAAGGAGTACAAGTATTCAAGCAGTCAGAAGCTGGTAGAACAGGGAGATGAGCCAAGCGGGGGACTTGTAGCCGAGGACCATGGTACCATGCATCAGAGGGTTTGCCCATGCATAAAGAATTACTCTTGGGTGAATAATGCTTTATTGTAGCAGTGGTATGAAATAAGCAAAGTCTTGGTCTGAAATAATGACCTTTAACAGCTTTTTGTGAGTTCAGTTGCTTCTTGTGCTCACTGCTGTGGGTGTTCAAGGGAAAAGGTGGTCTTTCTGTTTTATTATTTTTCTCAATTTTCAAATGAGAAAAAAAATCCCTCTTTTTCTCTTTTGCTGTGCTAGATGAGCATTTGGGAAGAAAAATCCTGGAGTTTAGCATACATGGTTAATGAAAGAGGAATGTCCCAACCCAAGAGGACAGGAACGCAGCCGGTAGAGAGTCTCTGGTACCTGTTCATTCAAAGAAGTCTGACTGTGGCCATAATCCACTGCTATAGTGAGTGAAGGGAACCAAGACAGGCTGCTTAACGATAAACAGCCAGTGACAGACGTACTCTTTAAGATTAACATCAGAAATACTTTAAATTAAAATGTTTTCTTTCCCCCTTCATTGATTTTGTAATCTCTCTGTGATATTGCTGGTTCCCCTAATTGGCTGATGAAATAATTAGCTGACTCTGACATTCATTTGGAGTTCTTCTAATTAGAAATTCTGTTCCATCAGATGTCATGTCTAAACAGTTCTCCATTTGAGAATTTTCAGGAGTCATTTTTTCCTGTGTGAATTTTTGAAGTATTGTATTTCTCTTTTCAGAAAAGATTATCTAACTTTTTCTTTTTTAACTTTCTTACAAACAATTAACTGCTATAAGTTTGGGTTTTGTTGAATACAATTCAATATTATTTTATTTAGATCTGTGCCTAAAATATTGTAAATCAACACTGAAAACATTTTAATCTTGTCCCAAAGTAGGCAAAAGAGCATTTTAAATTAGCATTTAAATAGCTTTCAAAGAACTAAGACTAATCTGCTATAAAACTGCAATTTCCTCATTAAAAATAGCTCAAAAAAATTAATCTTAACATTTCCTCCTGTTAACGAAGATTTAAAAATCACATTGGCAATGCAAAAACCAGTAACATCTTTCAGAAATACTCCTCAGGAAAAAAAAATATCTTTTGATGCTTAAATCTCTAAAGATCATCACCATTAGCATCTGGAAAACTTGTAATATATCTAGTAATACTTTTGCACATGAGCACTGAAATGTACTTCACAAAAAACAATTTATTCATGCAGATGAGCTGGTTTTGTTTTAGTTCTGCATGAACGTATATCCTTCTGCCTATGGGACAGTAGAAAAATGTCACCAGGAAAGGTATTTTTATGCAGTTTGTATGAATGAAGTTGCATGCCCATGAGTGGAAAGTGAAGCATCTCTGAAATAATTCTTCAGAGTGTGACCTACTTCCCAACTGGAGCCCATGGAGAGCAATGCATTTTACTGTTTTACTGCTCACGGGAAGTTGTTCCTCAGAAGGACTCTGAAGGCTGTACTGGTTGCTCATGAACCATAGAGAGTGATAAGTTAATTCTATCACTAAAAACATTGGAGTCTAGGCTCTTCAGAGCTTTGTAAACTTCATATCTGTCTGAAGTCATGCTCCTAAACTAATTTTATCATGCAATATAACACTGGGCTGTTTTTTAATAATGCAGCAGTGGAAGAAAATTGCTTTGGGTAGTCTGCCTAACACATTTGGTTAATGGTCATAACAGCAGGAAAAGATGCCTAATCTGTATATTTCAGCACAATTTGCTAAGATGTGTGTGGTAGGTAAATACACCTTGAACAGAATGAACAATATTGGAAAAAACAGGAAGTATATATATGTAATATTTTATATTTTACTGTTTGGGGCTGCTAAGAAATAAAAATGTGATAACATAGAATGATCCTCTCAAGGGGACACAGTGTTTCAAACAGCTACTCTTGTGATACAATTTCTCTGCAAACCCATTTCACGCATGGGAAAATCCCTCATGGAGATTGTTTTTCTCCCCTAGGAAACAGAACTGCATGATAGTGGGGTAGAAATAAAAATCCTGTGTTTTTCATGGGCCTCTGTTCCTACCTGATGTGTGTGTATGTGAGAAGGATAGGAGAAATAAATACTACTTGAAATGAAGCTACTGTGGAAGACTGAAAACACTTTATAATACTACTTATTTCTCTACCCTCAGTTTCTAGTTCTGTTGCATTCAGCTCTTCTCCTACTTCTGCCCTGATCGGTCTTTTGTATCCTGGCTTTTTAAGACATTGGTTATATCTTTACTGTGGGCTTGTTACCCACGAGTGGTATGAGCTATTGCCTGCTTTGTTTCTGTCTATTTTGGCTTTGCCCATGAAAGAGACTCAGATCTCACCGCTGTGGTGCAGGTTTGCTCAGCAGAGTGCTGCAGAAAGGCTTTTCTGCTCTGTCTAAAGCTCTGAGACAAAGCACTATGAGCCAGGGAGATCCGTTCTGGGCAGAATCAAAATCTGCAGCTGATCTATTGTTAGTTTTTTGCCCTGGTTATTTTGGTACTGAGTACAAAGAGCTGCTGAGTTGGGGTTTTGGGAGGGGAAAACGCTTTTTTTTTGTTGATTTTTTTTGTTTGTTTGTTTATAGAAGTATTACTGTAGCCTGTCAGTGCACCCAAGGAATTTTTCCAACTACTGCTGCTTTTTTCCCAGCCCTCCAGTAAGTACTTGTGTAAGTTCGCACTATAGACCTTGCATGGGCTGGAAATAAGCTCAAGTTGTTTTTGCATGATTAAAAGCTTGTGTAGATGGAGCACTGCTGCCTCTTTCTCTCTCTCTCAGGATACACTTAATACGTGATCTTATCTTTCGTGTTTGTGCATTATCTTTCTTCATTAACTTCATTCCCCCCCGGCTGAATCATGCAGTCGTCTGATGCATAAGACTGATACTTAGATTCTTCCTGCAATTCATGTTCTTACTTCAGGTACCTGTAATCATTACATGATTTTTCTTCATTAGCAGGGACTGTAGGGGACTGTGTGTGTATACCTC
The DNA here is from genome assembly GCA_013398295.1 of Chionis minor. NCBI lineage: Eukaryota > Metazoa > Chordata > Aves > Charadriiformes > Chionidae > Chionis > Chionis minor. The sequence continues at coordinate 710,589 of VZSF01000206.1, forward strand.
TCTCTCTCACTTGAGCAGGTATGGTAAGCACACGTGCTCTTTTCTCATTAGTGTCTCTGTCTCAAGGATGACTGCAAAGCATCTGATCTTTGTTACTGTCTCTCTTCTCAGTGCCCAGCACCGGAATACTCAAACTTCACTGGACTGCACTTTTTTTTTAAATTCAGCCTAGCTACAGGTGTTATCTCCTGGGCACAGGTGGATTGAACCAGAACAGCTGGAGATGTGATAATTTCAAGCTGTCCAATCTGACCTCCTGGAGGCCGCACCATGCAAGATGTAGGTCCTCTTACCATCGCTCTCTGCAGCCTGATATATGTAGCTGGCTCCAGATGAGGGCTGGATTGGCTTGGACACAGTGACAAACATACTGTAATGATTCCAGGATCACCCTCTGAGTTGTTTGGATCTCCTTGCCATAAGGAGAGAAATGGGGAGTAGGCATAGAGGGCTGGAAGTCATTACAGCTTTTTCATTTTCAGCTCTTTCTGTTCAATGGCCCAGTATTTGTGTGCACTGGTGTGCTCTTGGTTTGCATTTGAACATTGCTTATTTGAATTATTTTTTAAAACTGATGGTACCTTATTCTACACTAGTATTTCCTTGACTATGATACAGCTGAGCCAACAGTAGTACATCTAATAAATTTTAAGAATAAATGTACCATGGACAAAGCGTTATGGGCCAGATGTCATATTTTGCTTTTAGGGGCTTACTTAGAACTACATTTATAGAATTCTTTATTTTTCTAAGTTGGAAAGAATGGAGTGTGCTAGTAGCACATGCAATGTACAAATAACACATACATTGACTATATTCTTTTAGAATGGGATGAGAAAAGCATAGGTTAATTAAAACTGACCAGAAAATCAGCCATATAATGGCTGTGTATAAATCCTTTTAATGTAATAGTCACCTCTTTGCACAAAAGTGCTATCTATATAAAATCTGTCTTAGGAGGCTCAAATTGGTAGTTTAAAATAGTCTACTTTAGTCTCTGATGAAAAACTCACTAGTTACACAGGATGCCCTGCTAGGAGAGCAGCAATTAACACCAACAGTTTTCAGGGACCTAAAGGATTTGTTTTGTCAGGATTACAGCCTGACCAATTACAGCACCTATTTCTGAGATATCGAGGGTGGTAGCATAGAGAGTACACTGGCAGATACAACCTAATTAGAAGGTATGGTTATTGGGAGTCATTAATGAACTATAGCTTCAAAGTATTTTCCTGGTTTTAGAGTTAACTTTAATAGTCCCAGACCATCATAGTGAATTAAAAACTTTCCCCCTTTCAAAATAAAGTTTCTGCAATCAGTGGATTTACATAGTTAAAAAATGCAAATTGAAACCTATTGCTTGTGGATACGTCGCTCTCTGGGTCTCCAGATGTGTTCTTCCACAGCAATGTTAATTATTTACCTTGTAGGAACAGTCGCATGCTCAGAGTCAAACTCTGCAAAGTAATTACATAGTAACTAACATGAGGTTGAAAAAATAATAGTGGAATATTAAAAAAAATAACTGGGGGAATTCAGATTCCCTGAATTCCCAGTGTGGGTTGCAGGCATGACATATAGCTAAGCCAGCTGAAATACAACTGCTCTTCGTGATCTCTCCAGCCTGGAATATGCCACTCCAATGTGACTCTGCCAAGCTACCATCCTGGAACGTTCTATCATGAGCTGATTAAGAGGTAAAGAGGGACAGCCATGGGCATCACAGACAAAAGCAGAGCACCCCTGCCTACTTCCCTACCATCTCAGGGCAAGCACAGTCCTTCTTGGATTAGATCCTATAGAACAGTGGGAAGTGCAAAGCATAGCAAGACTTGAAATTTTAATTTTAAAAGATTCTCTTGGTGTTACCCGTCTTCTCTGGAAATGTGTGAGAATGAGGAATGAAAGTGAGATGTAACCATTCATGTAATATTCTCTAGGAATATCTGTTTTTTTAATTATCATTTAATTATTTTGAAAGTTTTTTTAGCACATCCTCTCTGAAATCTGAGTCACGGAGCATTTACAGAGGTTTTTTTCTCTCTTCTTGAGTTGGAGCCATGTTATTGCAGGATAGTATCTCTGGCAGGATCAACGGAGTATTTTTTTTCAAATGAATAAGTGTAGAAGGGGACAGAGGAGAGAAAGTGAAAGCAGGAACGAAGCATGTGGTTGATAAACCGGGTAGAATTCCCTTGATTTTCAGATTGGTTCTTAGGAGATTGCTTATTATTATTTGTTTCTTTATGTCAGTACATATTGCTCAAATATTTTCAATCTTGCCACAATTCACCTGAAAACCAAGAGTTTCAATCTCACTGGAGAGGACTGAATAGTAACTCTTGGTAGCTGCTTCATAGGTAATTGCATGATAAATCATTCAAGCAAAGCCCTGCAGCCACATTTCCCAAATTGCCCTCAAACTGCTTCATTAGCAAACAAAATGAAAGCTGATGCTTTATGAAATTTGGGTGTGTGGCTGCGTCCCTAAAGCAGCTTTGAAATTCCTGGGAGGCCTTTGGGTAAATCTTCCACCTTGTTCCAAAAGCGTCTATGAACAGCCACAACAAATGCAATGTAACCAGCATCACTCTGAAGTTGAGAGATGTTTTCCCAAAGCATCTGCCCTGGGTGGGGATGTGGGAACAGGCCCCCTTCCCCTTTCTAGAGAGCTGGGGCCAGGTGTTTCAATCAGAAACATGTGTAGGGACGAGTAGGGAAAGAAGCATCGTTCCACAGTTGGCTGTCTGCGTATGTGTCCAGGCAAACAAGACCTACAGAGGATCCAGGAAGATTTCCCCAGAAATGGCATATTTTGGGAGGTGCATATAGTGGCAACAGCCAGACCTGAATATTGTTTCTTGCTTTGCTGTAGAAGGATTTTGGTTTCCTCTGCACGTTACCTGTGATTCAAGGCCTTACAGAAGAGGGACAGCAAGGTGCAGAGTGGTTTTCATTGCTTCCCTGCAGTCTTTAGGTTCAGGAGTAGGGCAATTCCCACTGATATGAAAATATCTGACAAAAAACCAAATGCATTAAAATGAAACTGTGACATGGGGCAATGTTAGCCCTATGTACTGGCTTTGATATGAGAAAATGTGTACCTTCTCTCACAGAAAGGATTGCAGGAATTTCTCTCACACTGGAAAAGAAGATATAATTTAGGTTTTCACAAGGGTGAGTATTTTTAAGCAGTTTCAAATTTCAGGCAGAAAAAGTACGCTTCTTACAGAAAGGTAAACCCAGAATATTTGCTTGTCTATTAAGTTATAAACACAGTCATCAGAGTTTGCATTCTGAAATAGTTTGACTGCTTTGCCATACATTGCTGGCTTTCTTCCTTGTCCCTTAATAGAAATCACACTACTTAATTAAACAGAAAAAAGTCTGCCAGAGAGGCTTTATGTCGTGTCTTGGTATTCTTTAAGTGCTGAACTATTTTTGGAAGAACAAGCATAGCTTTCCTATTTTCTCACTTTGGATGGGCAAACTCAGATTCCCCTTGTTTCCAGGTCTTAAAAAACATTGAAATTACTACCTAAATGTTTGTTTGACTTACAAAAGATCTTGTTAATCCGTGAAGGTAGTCTACTATTTATTTTTTCAGTGGCGTTGTAGGTGCTAGAAAAATTAATGAAACTTTTGGGAAAAACAAAAGAAAATATTGCTGTTACAATTCCAAGTTTTCCCCTACCTAACTTAATAATATTGTTTTAAAATGTATTATTTTACAGTATAGTAATACAAGTACAGCCTGAAAGCATTTGATGGAAATGAATGAAAAATTACCATAGAATTATTAATTAAAAATTTTTGCAGTATTAGTCATATTCTGATTATATGCAAGTGAAAAATACTGGAGTTCTGGAGCTGGGAGTGCAGGAGCAGCATTTTTTTACTAATGGTCCTTTCTGAATTTGAAAAAGCTGTTGCTATTTCACTATTCTTTTCATTAGTCATTGTTACTTAGATAATATGCTTTTCCCACATACCCTTCTGATCATCTCTTGGGAAGAAAGCTAGCTAATTATGCTGTCAAAGTTGTAGTGGAAAGGAATTCTCATTTTCATTATTCTTTTTTTCTCTCAAAAAGTTTTTTTTCACTATCTTTAAAATAGTTAGTAGATCCACAATAGATATCTAAATGAGACAAAAGGCTTTATTTTTGGTCATTAATGAAAATTTGTCACATATTCCAAATAATTAGCTATTATATTATGCCAATTTTTATTTATTTAAATGAGGATTAAAGTCATTAAACTCTATGAAACAAACAACATAACTGAAATGGACTAATAAAATCACTGCTATAAAGACCACTAGTTTTATACGTTTGTGTAATAAATGATAATAGACAGAGAGGGAAATGATGCATTGGAAAATCAGATTAGGGTGACTGCCAGAAAGTAATGGTTTAAAATCATGAAGCATTATAGGAGATGTTGCTATTACAATTTGCTGTTAGCATTCTTTGCGTGGAGTAGTTTCTATAAATTCGAATTGAAGACTTTTCTTCTTAGTCCAGCAAGACTTTTCTTGAAAAGAATTGTGAAATAGCAACAGCTTTTTCAAATTTCTTGAAGAAAAATACATTTTCTTCAGTTTGTTTGTAATTTTGCCCTTTTACTCTGTATTTCTGGCAAACAGACATTCTTCCACTCCTCTATTCCGTATTATCTTTTATTCTATGTAAAAAGTTGAAGATCTTATGGATTTACAAGTATGCAGCTATACAGATTTTGTCAGATACATCTTTCTTCCTAGATAAATATTTCCAGATAACAGAGAATATAAAAAAAACCCAAAAAACCAAACAGATCTGTCATAAGTAGTACACAATTGATGATTAGGTTTTGATTAAAGGTTTTTTTCTTGGTCTGGATTATCCAGTTTCCTTGGTCACTAACTTCTGATCCAGAAGTGTATATGCTAACACAATGTTTATTCCAAGAAGCGTTGTTTTCTGAAGCTAATTATTTTACTCATATTAATTGGATTGGGACGTGGGTTTCTGTGGTTTTGGGTGTTTGGTGTGGTTTTTTTGACTGTATCTGTATTTCAAACTTAAACAGATAGCTTTGTTTATTTTCTTATTTCAATAGCATTCTATAATTCAAATGTCCAGGGAATTTCCTCTTCCTCCCCCTGGCCGTGGATAGCTGGACTATAGGTGGCACGGAATGTATTTGTTTCATAGTGTGTGTCTTTTTCTCCTACCAATTCTGTTCCCTTTTTATTTCTGGGATTATCATAAATTGTGTCTAGTTCTGCACAACTACTTCCAGTTGTTTTGCTTCTGGAGAAGAGCCAGTCCCTGATCTGAGTGTTTGCCTCTGAGTTGTATATCAGTGGATGCTGCAAGATGACTAAAGTCATCCTAGAATTTGGATGCCAGTAGCAGAGAAACAGATGAGCATAAATCACACAGTCAAATATCAACTTCTTATCATTTTCTGGGAAAAACACTGTCACCCCCAGTAAACAATGGATGAATAAAAGCAAAAAAAAAAAAGCCCTCAATTATTTTTCACATTTTTAGTATGAATTTGCCTCAGCCATGCTTTGGCATTTCATTTGCTGTCAATGTTCTATCACATGAATTCACTGAGCAGGTCTGTGGATTTTAGAAGACTGCAGGCTATCTACAGGGAATAAGACCACACACCAATTTGATAAAGGATCTGAAATAACCCGCTGTGTTCAATAGACATAGCTCATATTTCAGACACTAAATATTCAAAGTACTGCCAGGCTCAAATGCTCAAAACTTGGGACCTCGAAGTATATGAAATCCAAGGAAAAAAGAAAAAAAACCCACACATTGAGTTACTTCTAGACTGTCCAAATGTGCAGCTTTTCTTATAGCTGGGAGGAGCAGAGATGCTATGGGTAACCTCCTGTTTTAGGCAGTTACACCAAATGTTATGCTCCTTGAGGATGTGGCACTTGTCCCTGTATGATGATCTAGAGCATCCAAGTCAGGCAGTTGGTTTTCTACAGTGCTGCGTGCAGCAGCATGGTATTGGGTCCTTCGTGACAGAAACCTAGCTAGTGACATGCTGAGCAGCTTGCCGGTGAGAAAGGCTACGTGCCAAGGTACGTTTGAACTCCGTCCCTTTCTCTCACTTCAGGAGCTGACAGAAGATGAAATTCTGGTGCCACGCATCTAGTCATCATTGAAAAGACCTTAATATTTTTATAGGGGGTAAGAAGGTCTCAGCTCAGAGGGGGTCTCCTGAGTGGGTGTGCTGACGGAGTGTGGGCACCAACTACTTTTCCTGTTGAAGTTTGAGCTCAGACTTGTAGTATAATCACCATAAAGGGTGGGTCTGAGTTAATCTCCAGTCAAGAGCTTACACAGCTTGGCTGCATGGTGGGCTCCGGGTATCCTGTACCAGAAGGAGAGCTTCCTTTGGTCATCGCGATGAAGTGAGACATTAAGACACACAGGACAATTATACAAAATTGTACAAAGCATAAAAAAATAATGGAAGACCAGAATAATGGTTGGGTCAGATATTCAGGTTATGGAAATTACTACAGCTCTGTCTGAGCCCAAAGACAAATGTATTATACCTGCTGAAGTTCTGTCCCATAAAGAAGGAAAAGGTTCTTCCAGTCTGGATACATCAGAATGTCACTTTGTCTCACAGCGTGCTGGCATAGCATGGGTGTAACACAAAGGACACTGACATAACACTCCAGACAGTACAGACCTACTTGTCTTTTATCCCTGTGTCTTTCACAGCCTTCCAGGAATGCCAATGTGTATGCCTGTCTGTAAGAATAAGTCACTGATTCAATTAGAGTGATAAGTAGTGTGTCTGCACTAGGGCAGAGAAAGTACATAGCACCATTTCAAACAAAGTGCCCTTGAAGACTTTCATCGCTCATAACCTCCTGTTCGCACTGCCCTGCAAAAAGGAGCTGCTCTTCTGTATGTCATTATTTGGGCAGGAAGGTCATATTTTTGTTGGTATGTTACTCAGGGCTTTCTGAAAGCAGTAAAACATTTTGGCAATACAAAAGCAATTGGAATATTTTCTTTTTTTCTTTTTTGTTATCTCACCATGAACATGATCAGCTTTCTCTGCCCCTGGGTTAGTAGAGAGATAGAGAGATTAGCGATAGCGGCTGGCTGCAAAGTTAGTTTTAGGGATGAGCAATCAGGGCAATTGCTTGAGATAACAAGGCCTGGTGGGAATCATGCAGTTGTGCAAGTCACAATAAACTTAGACAAAAAAGGGAAGGAGTTTTGCTTTAGCCCATGTATGGGCCCAAAACCCCCAATGCAAGCTCTGATTAGCAGTGAAGCCTGGGAAAATGCTAAGCATCTTTTGGCAGTGATTTCCAAATTTATGAGCATATAGTCACAGGTAGTCCCAAAATAGTAACCTAGACTCTGTCCTCAAGACTCACAGGTATAACCGGCTTGGTTGAATTAAACCTCGCTCTACAAGAGGTTTAATGTTCCTCAGAAAGTTATGCATCTAATATCCATCACCCCCACATTTCCATGAATATCTCAGTGGGATGGCACTTCAGGATCAGGAACCTGCTGTTGTCTGATTGTTGTGAGTGGGGTCATCTCCAATTGTACAGAAAAGGAGTTTTAAATGTTGTCTTGCTCAGAATGATTCCCAAGATCCATTTCGCACAGCTGTAAGGAACAACAAAAGGTGAATGTCAAAGGAGGAGCAGTACGATACTGCTGCCAGGCTGTGTAAGCTCTTGGCTGGAGATTAGCGGCAAAATAAAGAGCGAGCTAATATAAATGCAGGGAATGTGATATTCAGTACTTGATCATCCGCTGTAACAGAAGAGAAATTATGTAGTTTTACAGGGCTCAGACCCACCCTTTACGGTGATTATACTAAAAGCGTGAGCTCAGACATAAGCGGACACACTCAGTTATTGGAAAGAACAGACCTACAATAGCTTCTCATATCCCATCACAGTTGTGTAGAAAAACAAAATACATACTCCGATCCACTTTGTAAACCTGCTGCATTCATGAAGGCAATGCAGCTGTGCTTTTACCATTAAAACAGACCTCCGATGTCATTCTTGTTCCAGAATTCACAGAACATAGTGTTCTTGGACTGTTTTCTTGTCTGTGATATAAAGGTTTTAGGTAAAGGCAGATTTTTTTGCAGTCCCTCCAGCATTAACAAAATCATAAATGATGAGATAATCATTATAATCAGATAAACCGAAAACTTTGTTCTCTCAATGATCTTTTGACTAGCCTCTGAGTACAGACCACCAGTGCGAAGGGTTGCTTTCTCTGTAATTTATTGTTGGTTTGTATTGCAGCTAAGTACTAGGTCATAGCCCAAATACTGGGCAACAGTAACCTGTGCATAACTGCAAACACAAAGATATTTCTGTTGTTTGCTTCAGGGAGTTTGAAGACTTTTTTTAATTATTAATTTTATATAATCACTCCCTATATCTATACACCTATAGTATTTCTATTCAGCCTTGTACTGACATCAGTGTAGTATATTCACTGTTCTAAAGGCCTAGAGACTCTGACAGTATGTGTTGCCCAATGTTGACATTTATGTAGTTCATTAAAAAACATCAAATAAATGTGCAATTGCCTATTGTAGTTGCTCAACTGTGCAGCAAATCAAATGACGTAACCATAATCTTTCCTTGACCCAGTTTAAAGGAATAACATATAAAGCTGGTTTTCTTATTTAAAATTTTTACACTGTACGTAAAATGTCTAAATCCACAAACCTGCCAATTCTTTGTTTTGGTAGATTCTAGGATGGGGCATTTTTTCACCAGAGAATTCTCTTTCTGCTAGCACTAATCAATCAAACTCTGGGAATCGACAGCCAGAATCACCCAGAGGCAACAAATCAGGGTCCCAGACAATAACAGGTGTTGGAAGAGCAGAAGTACCATTTGTAATAGTAATGTCAAGCCAAGCAAATGTGGATATTTTAAACTATAATTCTAAAATTTTTCTTTGGGTTCATAATCTATTATGTTCTCATTAGCATTTGCTTTTCCTCCCTCTCTCTGTTCCCTAGTATCCATTCCCTATGACAGGTGAGTTTTGAATAATGATGTATTCTTTGTATCATTCTCCAGGGGAAGCTTTCTCTGCAACAGTGCATTAAGCAGGCTCTTAGCGTGGTCAAATTTTGTCTCTGGCATTGAGGAGGTAATTCTTTGCATTTCCTTAAGCCGCCTCAGTCATTTCGCTCAGCAAAGAGCGCTTTGAGGCTCTCTTTCCATTCCTGCCTCTTTCAGGCTGCCAGTAATCACCGCAGGAACTTGATGGCACTGGGTTTCTCCAGCACAATTGTATTTAGCTGAGTATGAGGAAATATCGTGTGGTGCTTTTGACAGTGCCAGATCTGTTACCTTTAAATCTTTAGAGAATCATCAGGCTAATGTAGTGAAGTAAAGCAGTTTGAGAGCAATGGGAGCCATCTATGGTACAAAATGGCATCTTCTGGCAGGTGGGAATTTAACTTAATGGGGATGAATGGTTGTTGCTGGAGATCTTAATTCTTATCAGGCAAATTTCACTGTATTTCCTTTGTTGGTGTTTTAAACCAAGGGGGGGGGGGGGGGGGGGGGTNAAGATTTAATGGAAGTTCTAATTCTCATTAGTTAGCACAATACTGAGAAATAAGTCTCAGACTTTCTTACAGCGTGGGTCACTTTGGGAAATTGCTTTGTTGACCTTCATCTTATCTCATTTGCATGGACTGCTTTAAGCTGTTCACATTTGTGAGGTCAGCTCATTCTACCTTTTGGGACATCCCATGGCAATTGTAGTAGCTGCCTATCTGGAAAAGGAACAAATACTGATATATATTTTGCATGTATTTTATTAATATACAACATCCAAATGCAGGAAAAACTAATGCCAAGTGAGGAATAATTTCTTCCTTGTCCTCTAAAAAACCCTTTTGCGAAGTTGCTATTGTAAACTGTAGGAACGTCACTGCAGTAAAGGCCATCTGACTCTTAGTCTTTCTTTATATAGGTAAACACCCACCAGAGCTGGAAGAGTGACTTTGCTCAGTTCCACAGTGACTTTAAATACATCTGACCTGAAGAGTATTTTCACACTGTAGTTCCCTAAACAGCCTCTCTCCTTCTCTTGGTATGCTTTTGTTGTTGTATTTATTGTTTGACTTAATTTGATTAATCTTACATTCTGACTTCTTTATATTATTCAAATGATGACCTCTTTCAGGAAAGCCTGATTTGTTTTCCTCTATGTCACTCATATTTCTGATTTCATCTCTGCTTTTTAGGCTTTAGTAAAGTGGTATAATTTAACTCTATTGTACAATTCCTTTTGAGCTAGATGTTTAATTTTTCCTGTATCAAGTTATTTTTAGCCTTTCTGCAAATCTCTGTAATACTTTTGTTTTGATATTTCTCTTTTAAATCATAGTACAAAATCCGCAAATCTTTGGCAAACCTTTTAAATTTACCGTAGCATTGACGTTTCATTCCACTGCTAACACTTTGTTAGAAACAGAAGTGTTGCTGCCACTTCCAAAGGGCATACTTTAAAGAGCATGTACTAATTTTTCCTCATAAAAAAATCCAATTATATTAAATATTTCAGCAATTTTTCTCTTTGTTTTCCAGTATTATTTAATCAGCTCTATTTATAACAATATATTTTCCTGCTAATTAAGCTGTTCATGACAATGTTTGTTTCATCAACACTATACCACACTAGAAAAACTAGCCCAACCTTTACAAACGTTTTTTTCAGTGCATTTAGTGTCGTCTTTCCACAGGCCCCATTCCTACCATGAGAACAGAAAGCAGAGTAAACTTCTAGAAATTAAATCTTTGTCCTTTTTCATCAACAGGAGTTTTGCTGTGACCTCCATAAAACTAACTTTCAACTCTGGTGAACATATGTTGATAAGCTCTACTGTTCAGAGGACACAGAGCCTAAATTCTCTATTACTTTATATAGTTGTCTATGCTTATGTATACAGTGAAGCAAAGGCAAAGTAATGAAGCTTCAGGGTTGGCTCTTCTGGGTAAGAATAAGCAGAAAACCAGACCCATATTGCACTGTTATTCCCAAATCGTCTTTCCCTTGGCTTTTAGAAGCCCCAGTTCTGTATCAACATACAAAATTTTCTGAGTGTAACATTGACCTAAGCCCTATGCCACACAGGCATAGCTAAAAAAAAAGTTAAATGATGGTGGTTGTGACCAGTTCAGTTATGATCTCCATATTCTTACTTCAGGTGAAGCTTACAAGAGCCACAGAGTTGAAATATGCATATAGCAAATCTCCATGGGGCATGAAATGCTTTGGTTGCCTTGGTCTTTAGCAAATCTCTGCTAAGTACTGCATTGTCTTATCCTTAGTGAAGAGGTTTTATGACATTATAGAATTATGTAGCTCACATACTGACATGCGCATAATGAACAGTGTAGAATAATGCTGTCCGCATATCCCTGCCAGTAAATAATTTGTAATCTACAGGCATTTCTGTGTCATTAATACATTAGGTGTGCCCAGACAGATAGACACATATTGTAATCCACAACTTCCAAACCTGTACAGTTGTCTTACAGGGTGCTGAACAGCCCCAAACAAATGAGCTTGTATTATTTTCCTAGTTTCTTTGGGTTACGTCTCTTCTTTCAAAATCCATTCAGGCTTTTCTGAATGCGAGCAGTGATTGTTGAATAGTTACCCTCTTGTATAAGCTTTCCAAGCATCCGAAGAGTCACTCTGACAGTAATGGTGGAAACTTAGCAGGATTTCATTTCTACTACTGCATCTTGAGCTGCTGAGTGGATCGGTTATTTAAAACATTTAGCAGTTTTCATAGACTTGTAACAACAACATGCAAATAAATGATTTAGTGAATATATTCACTTGCATCAGCTCAATCAGTTAACAGTGACTCAGCACAGGTTTTGACACTGACAGCAAAAGCACTGAGTGGCTACATTCTATGGCAGCTAATTTGATACTGCTTACAGCTTCCTTCTATAAGGACTATTTATGTGAAGATGTTGTGGTTTTCTAGCAGAACATTTATGAGAATGGTAAGAGGACACAGGAAAATCTATTCTAAAAAGAGAAAAGTTACAGATTATGCATTTTCAGAGCAATCTTCAGCAGAGGTCTAGATACACTTGCTTCTCTGCATTTAGTATTTTAAAACAAGCTACATTATGGATTATCCAAACACACACTTTTGCTTGAAACAGTTATAAAATTATCATTTCAATTAAATGTAGGAACAGAGAATAATTTACTTAACTAGAGGCACAATCATGTAACCGCATAGTTGAAAGGTCTTTTTCTTAAGTAGCCTCTTATTGCTAAGCGTCAAAATCTATTTAGGCACCTAAAAATGACACAGGCAGTCATGAAGGAATTTCAAAGTACTTAAGTACCGAAATCACATTGTAATCAACAGGGATTAGACACAGACATTTTTTAATATCCCCGCAAGACGTCTACCTAAATTTCTTGCCACCTTTATGAGTCCTCCCTAATATCTTGACTATATTTCGGAGAACTTGTACTGCACACCTCCCAAACATAGCATGTGAGACTACTGCTAGCAAGGACATTCTGATCAGAGTAGATTAGCTGGTCTTGCAGTGACTTCTTACTCTGAAACCTGCCTGTGGTTTGAAAACAGCAGAGAGCCAGTGCTCTAGTGTAAAGAGCAAGGGTTCAGATTCACCAGGAGCATTTCACAAAGAAAGAAAATGTCTTTTTGTTTCCTTCCTATCCTAGCAAGGCAAGCAGCCACACTGGAGTTCTTCTGCAAGTTTGTCTGCTAAGATTTTGCTAACCCTATTTTACCACAGCACCATACAATTGAGCCAGACATGTGTTCTCTAAGTTTAGAGTGGAGAAAAGCCCCATTGGCTTTTATTTCAAGTAAGCAGCCTTGGATGAAACCTCTGAGAATGGGATTAAAATGATCTGAGTGCAGAACAAATTTCCTGCACAGATTTCACTAAGCAATAGTCTTCATCCTTTTTATACACCTTTGACACTGAATGTTTTATCTTCCCTTTTTACATGCTCCAGGCTGCTCTTTGTGAGCTTGCTGCAGAGGAGAGCAGCTACCATAGTGAATTGTAGACAGGGAAAAGATTGTGGATGTAACTGACCTGTTGATGCCTTCTCATTAATGCCCAACTGGAAATACAAAGGATCTTCCAACGGTGACTCTGTTGAGGAGAGAGATGCACGGTGAATATCCTCGCAAGTTGAAGAGACAGCAATTCTTCAACAGTCATCTGCAGTCAGAATGGGTTACGGCAAGGGCAAGGGGGGTATTAATAGCCATCTAACACTTTTCAACTACAATCCTTGGAGCTCAGTTATCAGAAACCTTTGCAACTTACCATTAATCACTGTGTGATGCTTCCTGACCTTCCTGACAGAGATTAATAATCCTCTATGAGGATACAGGAAGCCAAAGACTCTAGGAATAGGCAGACATTTCAGACCTGTATCTCCACTGCCTTCCACCTCAGGTAATCATTTACAGCTGTAAAGCATTACCAAATTAGCAGTCAGTAAATGTTTAATCAAGGAACAATGTAAGGACTCAGTCTTCCTTCCATTTACTTACTTTTCTGAGAACAATTGATGGGTGATGCTTATAAAAGACAGATGTACAAGATTGTAGGAAACTTTTAAAGGTCTCCCCCAGTCTGCTTATGCAAACAAAGGAGTGGTAAGACCCTGAAAAGGCCAGCTTTCTAGGTAACAAAATGTTTCTTCCTTTAGTCAAGGAACTTGAAAGAGCTTCTTGTGAAGCTGAAAGCTTCTTTTATTTTCACTTACTCATCCTGACAGCTGAAATGAACAACGTCTATCTTCTTAGGTTAGTTTCTTCTCCCTCTCTGCTTTGCAGTGACATGTTTTAGATTATCCACTCTGATTACAGAGGTCCTGCCTTGCTCCACTGAACATCCTATTTCCTGTCCTCACCTATCGACAGTAAGTGGTGTAACTTATGATTCATCCTCAGTGCTTTTATTAGCATACTCTCAGCAAATGTTGCCTGCTTCTGTCTGTTTTTCTTCTCATCCTTGGATATTTACTTTTACTGTACTCTACATCTGGTACTGAATGGCATCCTGGGGAACAGCTTAGCTTTTTACCCTTTGGTTCCCCTAGGTGGAACATTTGAAGTACCAAAGGACTGTTTTAATCTCTCTTCTAAGTAGGTAAAACCTATACCATCGTGCGATCCATCTACACAATATGACTCTACCCAAAAACTTAAAAATGTGTTCGCTAGCTCTACTCAAATTTGGTTGGCATCTGCCTCAAAAATAACTCTTACAAATCTTGGGCAAGTAAAGAGAGAAAGAGGAAGAGAAGGATCCTAGTGTGCCTTTGCTGTCTGAAGGTACTAGCGAATCCAAAGAGCTGATGCAGCTGTAGGAAACCAGGCTTCGTTGTTTCAGCTGCTCAGGGGACCAGGTTTTAAATGTGTCAGTGGGCTTTAAAACACTAACCAATAAAGTGTTTGCTGAGCTACCATAAGTGACATGGGGGTTTGTCTGTAAATATTCTGTTTCCTTGACTCTTTTCTGTACCATACAGGGTCCGTGCCAGTGTTTTGCAAATAGTGTGAAAGGACTCAGAAAGGGGCGTGACACCCATAACCAGCACCAGTCCAAGTACTGCAAAGCTGGAGTAACACAGAGCCTGGGGCAGGAAAGAGGGGAGGGACCCTAATGCCTGCAGCCAGCTCCTGGGACTGCAGCTGTCAGCTCAGGGCATCTCGTAAAGCATGGTGAATCAGATGAGGGTAAGATTTCAGAATTTCTTTAAAGATTGGCATTGGTATTTCATTTACATAGTGACAGTATAAAAGCAAGAGTAGGAAGGTTTAATTTAATTTGAAAATCGGCCTGCAGGAAAGTCATAAAGAAAAGGAAGACAGGCTTCTGCAAATGGATCATTAGCGAGGCTATCACAGAGATGGAAAGCCCATTGAGAGCTTTGTTCTGGATAATCATTATTTTGTCTTTTTTTATTTTTTTTTTCTGAAACCAGATGAGGATTTAAAGATTAGCGTAAAACTGCTGTTGTTTGGTCTTCTGAAACAAAGCTTTTCTATGAACACTTTGCATTTCTTCCTTTTGGAACAAAGAATGGATTGGGTCTTCTCTTTGAACTGGCCCGGCTGGTTGTTCTTGGTCTCCTTGGAGGGGAGGGTCTAAAGCTGTGGCTGGTCTGAAATTGCACTGAATGTAAAAGTTGTGGGGGAAGAAGAAATAATCTCTTAAGAACTAGGCCAGTGAACCAAATCTGACCTTTGAGGCAAGATCTCCTCTACTAGAGGTTGTACAAGCTCAAAGGAAGACACAAACCTTACTGTCTTCTACTTAAAGCAAGGCAGAAAAGGAGAGTGCAACTAGCAATAAAGTGTACAGATAAGGTGAAGAGAAGACAAGAACAACTTTATTGAGATTATTCTGACACATCCACTGGCCATGTGCAGAACTAAGAAATTTCAAATTTATGAAGGATGACCCCTGGGCACTCCTACCTTAAAACAGTCATCTGATTGTCCTGTTTTGTGGAGGGGGGGGGATCTCATAAATGTTTACAAATACTTAAAGGGAGGGTGCCAGGAGGAGGGGGCCAGTCTTTTCTCAGTGATAGGACCAGAGGTAACAGGAACAAACTTCAACACAGGAAGTTCCGTCTGAACATGAGGAGGAACTTCTTTCCTTTGAGGGTGGCAGAGCACTGGCACAGGCTGCCCAGAGAGGTGGTGGACTCTCCGACTCTGGAGACATTCAAAACCCTCCTGGATGCCATCCTGTGCAACCTGCTCTAGGTGGACCTGCTCTAGAAGGGGGGTTGGACCAGGTGATTTTGAGAGGTCTCTTCCAGCCTCTAACATTCTGTGATTCTATAGTTTGTTTGGGTTGGGTTTTTTTCATGTGTAAGGCCAAAGACTAACTGGGATATAGGTATTGACTTCTTCTTCAGATGACTCCTGCAAGTCAAGGTCTGTCACACATGTAACATGCATGCAAGGAGTGAAAGAATGAGTGAGGCACTTACTACCTATAGTACTCAGACAAACTGACACCCTTAAAAAGAAATATAATAACCAAGGTCTATATCTCGTTCTACATGTAAGCTTGTTTGTGGCCAAACTCCACTCTGCTCTGGAGTTTGTGGACGGTGCATACCCATTAGTGCAGCATCTCCCCTGTAATTCTTCTTGGTAGTATCAACTATGACTACTGACACTGCCCAGTCTCGGTGGCCACCTCCTTCTTGTTGTCTGTCATCTACAGTGCAAAAGCTGTCAGAAGCCTAGGTTCAGGATCTTTTCTGTTGCTCGCACACATATCACAAAGGAGCAGTTTTCTACTGAAACCACAGCATCAGAATTTCTTGAAAGATTCTGGATACTGTTGTGCCCTCTGTGGCCTCAAGGATGTTGGTTTCCAATCTCTCCCACCTTCTTTTAGGACAATTCAGTTGTCAGTCTCCCAAATAAACTGTCTGTTGAGGGTGGGGAATACAAAAGAGCTAAGATTTCTTAGCACTGATTCAGAAACTAGTGTTTTCTGTCATGTTTTTTCACCTGTGCTTTTCAATCATTCACATTTGGGATTTGATCACATCGTATCTGAGGGGGTCAATGAAAGAAGTCATGGTACAAATTTTTTATTGCAAGGCCTTGCCGGATAGACCAGTGTATCTGAAGGTTTAGACAGAATAAGCAAAGGATAGCTAGAACTCTGTGAAAATTGAGTAGTTTGCAAATTAAAGTCACAGTTAATTTTTCAGGCAACACAGGTTGTGGTACACAGTATGAAAATATGAATACCAGAGATTCATTACTGAATGAGGAAAGTTTAAAGCTGCCTGTGCTTTGGTACCCCTGTCTGAAATGAAGAAAATAGTTTCTTATCTGGATGGCTAATGCATTACTGTTGGTAAATGCCCAGAGGTTCATGGAAAAGAATATCAGAGGTTTTAATGTGTTTACCGTGACAGTCTTATTTTCTTACTAGTCATTCAAATGACTCCCACTCTACAGCAATTTCTCATGGCTGTGCATCAATGAATTTCACATATTTACATTCTGTATCTTGCACGATATAAACTGTAAGAGTCGACATGCAGTGGCAGCACAGCAGCAGTACTCTGGTACGGTTTGTTGCATCAGTTTGTCCTGTAAATTCTTGACGCGGTTTATATTTCTCAGATTCTGTATGCCCCGGCCACCAATGGCAACATATATACGGCATGCAAATTTCAACACCTATGCTCAGCAAACAGAACGGTTTATTAATAATTACTTAGGTCTCTTTATTTAAAGAGAATGGTGGCATGAATTTGCATGCTTTGATGTCTGAGCCTTGTTCATCCTGTGTGTGTGATTTGTCTGTGAATTTAGTGTTCTGTGAGAGTCAAGGGCAAAATGCCTGTTGTCCTTTTGGTCTTTTTTGCTGGCATAAATCACTGATTCCACATATCATGCTGGGTATATTTCTCAGAGGAAAAGAGTGTAACTAGCTTTTTTTTCTGTTATCTCCTGCCTTTACTGATAAGGTTTCCCATATCATCCTGGGTTGTCAGAAAATGAACAAAATAATCAGAGATGAATACTTAAAATTCTACTTTTTCCTGAGATTTGTAAAGTGCCCTGTTTAAAAGGAGCAAAAGTACAGCAAAAATAACTAGGAGGGTCATCACATATGGATATTTGCCATTAGGGTTTCAGGTTTATATTTGAATGAAGAACTTTTGCAATGCTTATGAGAAGTACCAATCAATACAGCCTTCTTGCCAGCTCCTCTCTCTGACAAAAATGGCCTTTGTGATCTTTTGGTCTGTGACACTCAGACTAATCTGTGTGATTATATATGCCAAAGTCTTCACGCATATCACTAGCACACACAAGAGGTCAGCTTGCACATAAACTTCCAGATCTCCAGGCAAACTTATCCTAAGGACTTGTGAGTGTTTTGCTACAGACCATTTAGCTTTCTGAATTACATTTGGCTTATTTCTTGTCATAAAAATTTGAGGAATTATTTTGACCTGAAAAAGAAAAACATCAGTGTCAGTAGGTGATATGGTAAAAGATATGTATTTAAAGATGTTTTGATGGTGCAGTTTACTGTTCAGATTAAAAAAATAGAGGTTGAAATGAGGTAATTGTAGAATTGGGGTGAATGAGAAGATTTTGTACCCATAAAGAGATGGGCTTATGTAGTCACTGAGGAGGACTAGGCTGTGGTTTGTAACCAAATACATGTTCTTGGGTATTTATTGCCAAAAGATCTGCTGATAATCACCTTAGGCTTCTTAGGGAAAAAGGCCACACTTCAAGCAATGAATTAATCTCACATATATTGATAGTTATGTTACTGATCACTTTGTGCTGAAAGAACAACCCCAAATCAGGGTAACAGTTGAAAAAAAGGGTGGAAGATTTTTTAAAGAAAATATTAATGTAACAGTCTTTCAGGAAAACAAGGAACAAACTGGTTTCTGATTAATTCATATTTGATGTATATATTTGTGTATTTTCTGTGAAAACATAACAGCACAGAACAAAACAACACACTTATCTAGTTATGCTGTATATCACACATATCAGTCATGCCTCAAATCAGTCTGTTCAGTCGGTTTGAAAACCACCCTAAACAAAATGTCAATGCCCTCAGAAATAATGATTTATTTACTATATTATTCAATACTGTTCAAAAGAAGAAGGTAAGTTCAATGTTTTAATTCAGTTTTGTCTTATTTAGATGTCAGAATTGGCTAAAACTGCAAAAACTTCCTAAATGAGCACTAGATAGTTATTGGGACAAAAAAAAAAAAGGAAAACTCACCTGCAATGAATGAAAGTGTAAATAAATTGTAATATTGTGTAGCACAGCTCACTATAGACTATGTTTACAGACTTCACACCTATTTTATGCTTTTGATTTCCCTCAGGAACATTTGGCTTTTCTTATACACAACTGAGAAATGGGGTATTTCAGGTAGCTGGAGTGAAAGACTCACTATGGCCTCTTGTATTATCTGAGCCAGTTTGTCACATCATGGCATGCCTTTCTTTTGAATGAGAAGACCAAATCATTATGCCATTTTGTACAAAGATTTATATGAGGAATTTTTCAAAATATCTGAAAAAATAATAATACAGGTTTTCTGTCAATGTCTTGCTTTTAGGAATAAGGTACAATATCTGATGATCATTTATCAGAAGGATGTCCTTATTGCACAAACTTACCCCAATTTTGGGATCTGAACTTTGGATTTGAAATTTCATAGATGTAGGAATCACATTGCAGAGTCCCATAGGAGAACGGAACTGTTCCATAGAACTGGAAGTAAACAAAATTCTTTGCTGCTTAGTCCTGAATATATCTGCAGGATTAGGGCGGGGTTTATTCCTTCTTTTTACATTCTGATAATAAGCAATGTCTTGACCATGATTAGTTTTGCATTTCTTGTATTATTGAAAACACTAGTAAAATATTCATTAAAGGAATTCAAAAAACATCAAAAAGAAGTATGAAAATCTTCCACTTAGTATTCAGTTATCTTTATTTCTCTCTTTAAAATAATCTTTCTGAATATATCTAGGATGTTAACTCTTGTTATCATCATGAGTTTCATTATTAGATATCAATATACATTACTAAATACTGTGGGAAATCAATATGCTGTTACACCAAAGTACTTTATTTTTTACAGTCCTGTAGTTATTTCCCACTGACTCCAGCAGAAATTTTTTATCTTCAGCAAGTGCTAGAGATCACCAATATAATTTGCAGTTCCTTTTTCTTAATCCTTATAAGTGAATTTCACTTCATAGGGAAGCCTTAAAAGAAATTCAAACATTGTAGTTTACTGTATAAAATTTGCAAGGACTAGAATAACTTAACAGATTAAAAAAAAAAAAATTAATTTCTGGTTTATGTCCTGAATAAAGCACTAGAAAGCCAAGAGTATGTTCTTGTTAGCATAATTAATTACTCTGGAGAGTAGTGGCAATTGCATTTGAATCAAGTAATTTGCAAGATGTTAAACAGAACTAGATGTATACAAGAGTGTGTAAGATAAGAGGGCCATCACTGGATCTGACCCAACAGGACTGACTTTGGGAGGTGCTTACAGGGGAGAGGAAAGCAACTACTGCATGAATGGTACCCCTGTTCCTGGGGCTGACACAATTTTCTGCCCCCCACCCCTGAGTCCTCAGCACTGACAGCTGGTAAAGGCTGTCTCCCTCTGTCAGGGAGTGCAAGGACATGGCAGCACTTTGGCTATTCCAGATGTTCTGCTATTTCCCATCTCCGTTCATAAAACACCTTTACTTGGCCTGGGCTTAAACACACTAGGCAAGAGGGGTCTATTTTCTGTTATTTTGGTCATCCATGGGGTCAGATGGCTCTTTAATTGGTACTTTCAGCTGTTTCCAAACCCTGGATTGCAAGGAGTATCTAGAAACATGACAGCTGGGAATTGTTTGTTTGTTTCTGCCCTTCTCACAAAGGAGGAAGAAGGAAAACAGGATCAGTGGTCTGCCAGCAGCCTTCCAAAAGGAAATGTTGAGGGGAAAAGAATAATGAGTAAAGTCTCTACACCATCATGCTTAAGGCACAAGAAGAAAAGGAGCAACATGCTGAAGGAATTGTTCAAGGAGACAGAGCAAGGAGGGTGTGGGTTGGGAGACAGGAGTAAAGGTAAGAAGAAAGACAAACTTTGCCAGTGAAGAAAACTGAAGAGAAAAGAACACCATTATTTTTGCCAAAATAAACAGTCTTAAAGACAGCTGCAGATGGAACCTTTCTTTTTCAAGCAATTGCTGGAGTTGTTATTGCTATTGAATGAAAAAGCCCTATGACAATCCTAGGTAAACATGTGCAATGTGCTATGTAAAGTGCTTTGAACCTTTTATGCCCAGAATTCAGATACCCAGATGGGAGATCTTGGATATAATGCCTTTATTTAACAGCTAACACATCTCGTGAATACAGTGTGATTTCAGTTTCCTGCTGCTAGCTCACAGTACTCCCTCTACAGACTTGGCTTGAACACATTCTGCTATCACATCGTTTTGTGTTGCAACATCAGCACAGGCTTTGAATAGTTCTGTACTTGGCATTCTCAGAAGTTATCTCTTCATACATTTTATCAAGTACCTCTCCATCAAAATCAGACATAATTAGTTGCTGGCATCCTTAGTTTGGGTATAAAAATAAATCTGCCATTTTAAGCAATTGTTTGAATATATAATCCCCATACAGAGTGCTCACCACAAGAAAAACATTCAGTGGAAGGTCCTGCACATATGGTCCAAGCTGTGATCTAGGACAAGTGACTTGTCCTTAGTGGAACCTATCAAAGGCAGCTTTTAAACAAAGGCAAAAAGGTCCTGTTAATTCAGCAAGTCTGTTTCTAATGTTTAAGACTGACCCCTGAAGCAAGGGCAGGAATACAGTGCTCACAAGTGCGGAGTTAAGTCTTCTCTCTCCCTTGTAACCTCTTTCTCTAGGTCCTTCTACCGGTAATGTCTAGTTTGAGGCAAATTGAGAAGTCTGTAAATGTTGAACTGCTAAAGTAGGAAACTCTGCGAGGAACTTAGGGATGATAAAGCAAACAGGATTATTTTATTGTATTACTCATGTTAGGACAATAATATATAGCTCATAAAAAGAATGAGTAGTATTTACTAGAGGAAGGAACTTTAGAGTTAAAACAAAATTCTCTTTCTCTCTGCAGCAATGTCTCTAACAAAAGTTTTCTTCAGTATTTTACATCTCTAGCCTTCAAAGTCTTGCAATATGTACCTATTCCAATTTAAAATAAGAGTTCCAGAATTTGCTTGGATTTTGTGGCTTTTTTGAGACATGGCTAAATGTTCAAAAGTTATTTACATTATTTGGTGGAAAATGGGATTAGGTAATTGAGCAGGGATTAGGTATTTGGTGGAAAATGGGATTAGATAATTTAGGAGCTACTAAATACAAATTTCACCTCTATTAAAAACTCCTGCTCTGACCCTGTGTGATTCCCTTGCCTTTCGTCAGTCTCAGTTCCACTATAAACTGGAAGAAATGAGATGCTGCATCTCAAATGATAATCACTTGTATACATACTATAGAAGTGTCATGACATGGAATTAGATTTTCAATAAAAGGCTCTGTTAGGTTTTTTTTAAACCAAACGCTTACTTCCTGAATACCGTGTTCCAGACGTCAACAAATAAGACATCACCAAATAAGACAGTAACCGGTATTTCTGTAAAAAAAAAAAAAACCTTCTCAGTTTGTCTGTGCAATAAATAAAAGCAAAGTAGTTATCTTACATTCAACAAATCAGTTGTATGATTTTTTTTTTTTCCCCCCGGAAAGTTTTTCCTGTTTTTTAATTTCCTAATATTTATGACCTTATTTCATGTAATACATTTGTATGATTGAATTATAGTTTATTCTAATATTAAGGGACAAATTTCTGCATAGTTTAGGGCTAATACTCAATTAGCAGACTATAATTAATAATGACCTCTGTGAGGTTAATGTTTTTATTTAGCTTATTTTATGTGAGCTTTTCTTGCTAAGGAAATGTGTGTGCATTATTAATATGTGCAAGAGGGTCAAAAGCTGCTCTTGGATACAAACCAGTATTTAAATATACAGTATATTAATAGCTACATCTGACAACAATTCTCTTGGAATCAGTGTCACTGTCAGCAGGGTGAGAACGGAATATGAGTGGAGAGAGTAGTTCTGCTTCATCCAAACTGCAATCTGATAATGTTCCCGCAGGACAAAGAGGTATCATCAAAGGCAAACTTCACCTTTTTTGGGGAAGGGATCTTCCTTTGGATCCCAGGACTTTGCTTCATGTACCTTCAGGGTTGCAGCTGAAGCTATGCTTGATGAAACGCAGCAGCAGCTCCAGAAGCCTGCTGATAGTGTCACTGATGGAAGTCTAAGCTCTGCTGGGAGGTGTCCACACTGTACAAATGTGTTAGACTTCACAGATGGTCCAACTACCTGGAATGGCTTGAATCCCAACATGAGAGAGGAATGAATCAGATCAGGCAGAACATATCAAGTTCCCTATCTAGCTTAAGCACGTGGTGTTGGGCTGTGTCACAGGCAAAAGTGTGAGGCCCTCAGGCTGCATCTGGAAAAAGACATTGGTCCCACTGCGTGAGCAAGGTTTTCATTTCACAATGAAGAAACTCTTCACATACCCCACTGAGTGACTGAAATCTAGGTGGTTTTGATGTGTGTTCAGATTTTACATTCTCGTCCAGTCCCTAGGGATATTTTACCTGTATTTCCACATGCTTACATTTTTTTTCCACGCTGGAATGAAACAGAAGGGCTATGTTTATGTGATTCCATGCATTGCTGGAACATTTTAACAGATTTAATGAGGACCACCTTTCTCTGAGGGCTACATCTTCAGTTGCTTTGAGGGGGGATCTCTGAGGTAAATACAATTGTTATTAAAGCGACATAGAACATGAAGCTTTTTTTATTTCCTGATTTTAAAATTCATAGGAATGTGATATTAAATGTTTGCAATAATGCTACAGTATGCACAGTTAGTTGTCTGAAGGTGAGATAAAAAACTGTGGAGGTTTTTTTGCAAATGATGGACAATGGAGCAACTTGGGACAAAATAAACTGGTTAAACCCTTGGAGAAAGAAAAGACTCCAAAAGGGATGTTCTGTAAGATCTACTTGAGTGCTTTTCTATGTAAAGAGTCATGGGGAACTACCTGCTTCCTACCTTTTTCAGTTTGTTGGGGGAATAGCGTACCACTGCAGCTTACCTGCTGAACCCTTCCTTTCACCCTAAAGGCTAGAGGGTTTTTTGTGGGTGGATCTCCTGGCTGGATTTTGTTCTTTTATAAGAATGTTTGAGCTTTCACTTTTGCACTTTTTTCTAAAACTTTAAGGGAGGGACACTGCTGTTTATTAGTAAGAGCAGGATTTGTATATATGGTCCACCATGGCAAATCTTTCAGAAAGTGGCCTTACAAACCAACCTCTTGTTTCTGCTCGGTTCTGTGTGCAGTAACACTGCCTGTAGTCTCACTCTGGCAGAATGGTCGCTGTTCTTAAACTGTCCTGCACTGACTTTCATTTCAATACTGAAGCATTATCTACCTGTGAGACCATACTTTGAGCATTACGTGTTTAGGAAAAATTTTCAGCAGCTTGTCTTGCTGTAAGACTGAGTTCTTCCACGGACTTTTTCAAGGTGACTTTTCTCCTATTAATACATTTACTTCATCAGACCTATGGACTCTTGCCTATCCTATTTCTGAAAGTAGTATGCAGCCCGCTGAGTCAGGGAATGGAGAGAGGAGCTGTGCCTCCCTAGGATATTGGCAGCAAATTATGAAACACCACCTCTGGTGCAGTCAACCAGCCATGGCAAACACTTCATGGCATTTGACAATCCTTTTATTTTGAAGCTATGAGTCATTTTAAGGCAGATTTTTTCACATGTGTGTATCTGTGGCCCTGTGTTTCCTATGCATGTGCAGAATACTTGTCTGTGCATGTAACTGTTGCATCAATGATCAAATGGTGGATGCGTACCAGATACTAACATGTGTACTTGCAAATGTACAAAGGAAACTTTGAGAACTTAGTTTCTGTTCGCTAGATATCTAGACAGTGATGTAGTGAGCAAAGTAGGTTCAGAAACATAGGAACTAACTTGAATCACACACATACCTTATCTTGCAGACAGGTAATACTAAATTCCTTTCATTTTCCATTTTCAGATTCCTGTTACCAGACAGACTGAAAAAATCATCATGTCAAAACACAGTGTGAAAAGGGCTATTCTTGTGGTATTTCTAATCAGGATGGCATAACAAAATAAAACTTACATTGATGACATTGACAGACCTTATGTCAAAGTTAAAGATGTCTGAATAAATTTCAAATAAGCATTTGTGGGTTTCAATTTTGTCTGAACTATTAACAACATTCATGGACTGCTTTATAATAATTATTGCATTGTTGTGACTATGTATACTCTTATCAGATATGATTTATAATTGGCCAGTGCAGTTTGTAGCAGCAAAGCTATTAGCTTCTAAGCTAAAATTAATACTGTGATACTTTTCATATGTTTTAGATTTAATCTTCATCTTTTATTTTCCTCTCTTTTGTTTTATTTGGAAATTAATACAGGCAAAAAAAGAGAAGAATGCAAACACTTAACTGCTTAAGCTACATGGAAGAAGTTGCAGGCTTGTGATAGAAGAAGGTCATCTGACATGTATGTTTTTATACATTTAATTTTGTTCAGCAGGTGTTTACTCTTGTAAAAAATACACAATACTTTTCAAAGTAATGTGTGAATCTTGGAAACTGCCGAGTTGACTAATGTTTTGTCTCCAGTCCCGTTATACCTCTTTTCACAGAATCATAGAATCCTAGAATGGTTTGGGTTGGAAGGGACCTTAAAGATCATCTAGTTCCAACCCCCCTGCCATGGGCAGGGACACCTCCCACTAGACCAGGTTACACGAAGCCCCATCCAAACTGGCCTTGAACACTTCCAGGGATGGGGCATCCACAGCCTCTCTGGGAAACTTGTTCCAGTGTCTCAACACTGTCCTCACAGTAAAGAATTTCATCCTAATATGTAATCTAAATCTACCCTCTTTCAGTTTAAAAGCGTAACCCCTTGTCCTATCACTACGCTCCCTGATAAAGAGTCCTTCCTCATCTTTCCTATAGGACCCCTTTAGGTACTGCAAGGCTGCTATAAGGTGTCCCTGGAACCACCTTATCTTCTCTAGGCTGAATAACCCCAACTCTCTCAGCCTGTCTTCAGAGGAGAGGTGCTCCAGCCCTCTCATCATCTTCATGGCCCTCCTCTTGACTCGCTCCAACAGGTCCATGTCCTCCTTATGTTGGGGGATCCAGAGATGGATGCAGTACTACAGGTGCGGTCTCATGAAAGAAGAGCTGCAGGCACTGTCCATGTCACTGACAAAGATATTAAATAGTACCAGTCACAATACTGACCTGTGAGGAACACCACTCACTCATTGTTGGTCTCCACTTGGAAATCGAGCCATTGACCACAACTCTTTGAGTGCAACCATCCAGCCAGTTTCTTACAAGCCAAGTGATCCATTGGTCAAATCCATGTCTCTTCAATTTAGAGACAAGGATGTTGTGCAGGACAGTGTCAAATGCTTTGCACAAATCCAGGTAGATGATGTCAGTTGCTCTTCCCTTATCCACAAATGCTGTAATATTGTTGTAGAAGGCCACCAAATTTCTCCGACAAGATTTGCCTTTAGTGAGGTCATGTTGGCTGTCACCATTTACCTCCTTATTTTGCACGTGCCTTACTATAGTTTCCAGGAGGATCTACCCCATGATCTTGCCAGGCAGAGGTGAAACTGACTGGCCTGTATTTACCCAGCTCTTCCTTTTTTACCTTTTTAAAAAATGGGGATTATGTTTCCCCTTTTCCAGTTAGTGGGAACTTCACCGGATTGCCACAACTTCTCAAATACGATGGACAGTGGCTTAATTGTTTGGGCAGAGTTTAGAAATTGCTTCAAAGCTTTTCAGCTATCATGGTTCGCGTTTTCAATTGCTAGCAAACTTCTATGCAGCTACAGCTTGTCTCTGAGACTCTGGTTTCTTTTGAGTTAGCTGCTTTTCCTTCTCTGCTGTTTCATGCAGTTAAATGTTGTGGTAGCTCCATGGTGTAGGAAGGGTCTCTGAGTCTGTCGCAGGACCTAGAAGTGGATTCTTCCGTAGAGTTTCATGCCAGAGTCCCATGCAGCCGTCCATCTCTACTTTCACAGCTTTCTGAAAAGTTGGTTTCCTAGGAGCTTTCTCCTAAGTTTTAAAGAAACAAGTCAGGCCCTGCTGAATAATGTTACTGTTAGGAATCAAGTGAAAGATGTATTATTTATAGGCTTGGGGTATTTTTATACAAACTTCAGAGATATGCCCAAGATAATTATTTGAAAATACAGTCAATAAAAACAGACTAGAACTAACAACCATCCCTCAAAATATGGCCAATTAAATAGATGGCAATATGCAGATGAAGAATCTGTGAAACACATTGAACAGCCCCTTTCAAGCTGTGGGTCTAACACAACAGCTATGTATATGTGTATGCATATACATATTTACATATGTATATATGCATAAAAAGACAATAATGAAGACATCAACCATTAGCATTTAACCCCAAGTCAGTAAGAAGAGCTTATCTGCTACTGCTCCCTTTCACAGACTTGATTGGTTTTTGCTGTCCTGTGGTCCTTTGTCAACCTGACACCTTGTGACACAATCCTTTACACCAATCCTAAATTGATGTAAGTTGTTACTGGTTCAGAACAGTGACATTTTTCTTTCATGCAAATGAATACACGAGGACAAGAGCAAGCACAAAGTTGTTCTAAGGACAAGCAGTATTCAAGACTAAAAGCCACTCAGAAGCATTCCAGTGTTACTTTTGTCCGTTGCCCCTTTAAGCAGCCATTGTGGAAACAGCTAGATGGCATTTAGAAAGAGAATTTAAAATAAATCTTTAATTTCCCCTGGAATTACTGAAGAAATATTAAATTACATTTCAAAGGAGTTTAACATGTTTAGATTGTTTTATTTTTTTAAATATGCAGGGCTGTTTCTGCTTGGAATATAGCGTCTCTTTCAAACCAATGTGTTGTTCAATTTCCTGGCTGTGATGCTGCAGATATATGCTGCCTATCTTTCTAACTCTCTGCAGACATTTATCTCAGTAATACTAGCTGGGGTTTTTATTTATTTCACCATGTCAAGAAACTTTTCCTTTTCCTCTATTAGAGTGTTCATTTTTAAGGTGATTATTTTCCATTTGAATGATCTTGAAGCTCATCGTTTTGGGAAAGGCCAGCATGAAACTGCAGGTCTCAGTTAAACTTATTTTGAGAAAGTAAATCGTACACTGACTTTGCACTGGCCTTTGGCAGATGGGTAAATTTTACCTTCTGCTTCAACTCTTGATTTATAAAATGCATTTTTCAAATGTTGTAAGGCACTCAGGCCTAATAATGGATGTCTTATATTTTCTTTAAAACCCAGGTAGATCACTGAAGGATTACTAAATGATTCACCAGTGGGTTATACTTTCTTTCCAAGGCAGTGAACAGGCACATTCAGCAACCAGGTGTGGCTGCAGCCATCCCTACCCACAGGCCTGCCCTCGGTCCCAGGGTGTTTGGTGTAAGGAACCTTTTTCCCATCCCTTCCTTCCTCCTCCTGTTGCTGTGCCCCGGAGCAGGGAGGACAGCTTCACTCCCCCAGGGAACCTGAGGCAGAGATCCAGGTCAGCTTCTTTTCTCATGCCGGTTTCACCTTGTTCTAGATTGTCCTTTTTAAACTGGTAATTGATAATTGTGGATTTCTATTTCTATTTTCTTCATTGAATCAATGGAACTCGAGAATAACTCTATGACTTCCTAAGGTTTTTCTGGATTTAGCAAGCTGTGTAACTGTTATATCAGATTTGACATTAGAATGAGAAATTACCTACAACATACCAACTGCAACTCACAAGAACCTCGTTACAATTCAGCTCCCTCTAGCTGTGAAAATGGTGTCATCTTGAGTACTGAGAAGGAAGAAAGGGAATTAAAATAAAAAGGCTTGAAAAAGAAACATTCAGTGTGTTTTAATCCCCTCCAAGCTCAGTCTGTAATGCAGTGCATGGGGACTTCTGTTCACAAATCCTGTTAGCAAACAACAGGATTTATGTATGTAGTTCCCAAAGCACCACTTTCAAAATTGTTCTCCTTATGATTTCACTCCAGCAAAATCAGTTCACAGTTTATAAAAATTACTCATGGAAAAATATCTTTTGGGAATACCAGTAGTGCTTTGCCATTTTACAGTCTTTTTCAGATAGCTGTCTCAGAAGAGAGTTCTCTGACTTCTAAGACTGTCACTTGCATCCTTTTTCTGAATATGCACTTCCTATTTCATTTCGCTGTGTTCACATGTTGGTTTCTGAAACTAGATTGTCCTCCTCCATTCCCTTGAATAAAAGATCTTTTCCTGTTTACACAAATATTTTTTCAAATTCTAAATCTACTTTTCTTTTGTATTTACAAGAACGGGTTAAAAACAAGTTTTACAGAAAAAGTAACTCAATGAGGATAATGGGAATGTTTTGGAAAAGAATGCTTATCCTTAATGATTAAGAGGAAAAAAGGAAATTAATTTTTGACATCAGAAAGCTAAATTTAATTTTTAATTGCCAATAAATCAATCTTGATTTGGTGTTTCTGTTTTCTTCAGTAGTAACCACTCCCTTTAAAATTTAAAATAATTCAACATTGTAAACAATTCTTGTTTCTTTGAAATTTGTTTCTAGAATGCTCTGCAGTATTTCTCTGTTAGTGCTTTCCTGTCTTAAAACATGCAGATAACTCTGTTTTTCTGACAAAGCCTCCTTTTCATTTTATTTATTCACCTTTGCTTCACATATTACTGTTTAATCCATTCAAGTTCAACTCTTTCTGAAGAGAGAGAGGACTGATGCCAAAAAATTGCTTTAAAAAGTGCTGCCTCTTATAGGTCATGCGTTTGCACTGAGCCAAGAAGACACGATCTCTGAAGCTATAAATAGCACAGGAATAGTGGAATTATTCCTCCATATCATACTAATATGGTCTACTGGAGTCAACATTTGCCAACAGTTACTAATTGTCTGGGAATACTGAAGTAGTGAAAGACATGAAGGGCTGTTGTGTTAGCAACACAATCTCAGTCTCAGGTCAGCTACCAATCTACTTTGTTACCTCTGCTTCTGACTTATAAGTAGTCATGTTAACACACCATTACTGACATCAGAGATCACAAAAAACCAGGAAAAATTAATCAGCATAATCCAGAACTTTCTGCCACTGAGCCACCATCCAGGGGACTGTGTGGATACTCCAGTAATTGAGTGTCAAGGTCTGAAACCGCCCACGGCCAGCTTCATCCTTCTTGCAAGGGCATGCTGTAATTCTGGCTACAAATCCAGACAGAGCACGAAAACCAGGTAACTTTGGTTTCAGTGGTGACTTGATGCAGCATTTGATAAATGGGGACAGGTAAGGGACTGTACACATACGGGTTTTATAGCTGCATTGGGATGGTTCTAAGCCATGACTATGACTCAAGCTTTGCTAGAGGGCACCCACATTTGTACTTGAATAGTCACAGGGTAAGGGACACCTTAAACAAATTAATGTTATAAGCATTATAGTGTATTTTAGCTGAAACAAACCCAAGGCAGTTTTAGGAAAACAAGCTGGAGCGGTAAATCGTAAAGGATCTCATAAATGTAAATGTAATGCCCAAGGCTTAACATTTACTTATTCTCTCTCCTCTTTCTTCTTTTTTTCTTTCTTTTTTTTTCTTCTCCAAGCAACACTTCATGTGAAGCTTCACAGTATATCATAAATTTTCTTCCAACTAATAATTAATTTACCTCTGGCTAATACATCTTGCAGAATGACAGCATGGAGCTGCTAACAGTACCTTATGAGGACATAGTAATGGCACGGTGCTTGAGGTTGGGGATAAAGTTTATGAGTTTGACTGTCCCTCCAAATTAAGCATATTAAAGCTCGCTTGTAGGGGAACAGGTATGAATATTTAAACAACTAAATGCATTGCTGAATCTATTTAGAGACCTATTATGAAAACCAGGACATATATCAGATGGTCTAATATTGATCACAGTCCCTGAGCTCACAGCTACCTGAGCCTGATTGATCATGAATCCTTGAAAAAAACAATTTTAAGGTGGATGCAGAATATTTTTTTGCTAACAAAAATCCATAAAATAGTTATAAGTTTTTGCTTGCTGGATTTACAAAGGCTTTCATGGGGAAAGGAAAAGCCTCTGATAAAGAGAGACAGGATTGAAGGTAATAGAATTTGACAATCAGCCAGATTATTTGATTCATATTGGAGTTGTTGGTCTTGAATGATAAAGTTATTTTAAGACAAAGAACATTTCCACTGTTCATTGTTTCCATAGAACAGAAAAAACCAACTCATTCATGAGCAGCATTTTGTCACAGAAAGTGTAGATAATAAGGCTGAAAAGGAGGAACTTTGGAGTTACCATTTCCCTTCCAAGCACTCGAGCAGCATTAATCACCTCTTCACCTTGTTCTCATGGCTTCATATATATCTGATTCCTTCTCTAGCTTCTTCAGAAGATACCTTTCCTTGAAAGATCAGAAAGTCTGATAGGCCCAAAAAATGCCTTAGAAAACTTCCTTCTACAGCTCTTCCCATTATCCTTCCATCTCCAGGCAATTAGTTTCCAGTGTTGATTTTATTTTCCTTTCAGAAATGTATTGTGAAGGCAGGCAGTTGCCTTAAACCTTCCTCTAAGTTCTCAAGAGCAAATACCAACATATTTTCCCATTCGAGGATGTTTTGTGTTGGTTAGTGGTCTTCTGAGAGGACCCCTGAAAGACACTCCGTGCCTTCCATTCCCATCACTAGCTGAAATGGGAGGACCTTTATCCATCCTCTAGAGATAGAGTAGAATTATCTAACACAGGATGCACTAAAATTGGGGCCAGACTCTGCAAGTTCTTATTAACAGTGAGAAGATGTGCAAACAAACCCCTAGACTCCTAATGCCAAGTCTTTCCTTGCTATTTGCTTGACCTATTACCTTGGCATGAACCTATGTTGCAGTATATCTGAAAATCTTCGTTTAAGAAAGGACATAGGTTATACTTTAAAAAAAGAAACCATGGGTCAGTGACTCCAATTTCAGTAGGCTCTTCAATGATTTGGACACATATGCAAATTTTAGAACTTCATTACTAAAATTACCCGGTCCTCTCTGTTACCTCTTATGCGCTGAGCACACTGAAAAGACCTGGCCCTTTGAAAACCAAGTTCCTTGTGAATGGCTCAAACTAAGCACTCTAAACACCAGATTGTCCTGGAAAACTCAGGCCATGAATTCTCCACTGAAAAAGCTGTTGCAAAGAATGAAACCTTGTTTGGGGAAAATATTTTACACTTTTGCTCTGTACCATCTCTTTTGTGTCTGTAATGAAAATTACGGGTTTTGACTGGTAACTAGTTTCTTAATTATGAGTTTCACAAATGACAATTACTTTAAAAATAATTTAAGCTGTTAATTTTTATTTTTTTTTCCAAAGAGGAAGCCAGTTCTTTGAAAGTGGGGACAAGTTGGGACAGAGTGTTGAACTGGACCGTCCAAGGCATCTAGAAGAATGGTGTTGCATGCTAGGGTCAGGAGGTGTGAAGATTAGAACTGGGTAGAGAGGAATAAGATTAAACTCCAGAACTTTTAAATTTGATTAATAGTTGTTATTATAAACCAAAATCTGAAAGTCCACTGGGGATTGAATAATTTTTGGTTTATGTATTGGTTTGTAGGATAATTCAGATCCCAGAGGATCTCAGGAAGTCTTTAGTCCAACCTCCTACACAAAGTAGAATATAGCACATAGCTCCGACTGGGTTACTCACAGCTTAATCCAGTCAAGCCTTGAAAATCTAAGAATGAAGACTAGAATGGAGATGAGTATTTGTGGCTAAAATAACAGTCGTTCTCAGATTTGCAGCTTCTTGGTCTGAACAGAGATTTAATTTAGTTTTTTCTTCATCCCTTGTGTATATGTGTCTGTTAGGCAGAGATTGCCCTGTTGCTTTATTTCTAGCCCTAGGGTCTTGTCAGTCAGAAGTCAAATACTTATCTGAGTGTGCTTTTTGTCTTCTGAAGAAAGTTTATATTCTATCTGCTGAAAATGGGAGATAGACTTGACTTGATGGCAAGCAGTTCCTGAGTGAAAGGAACACTTTCACTGATGTAATATTCGTGACAAAAATAACACTCCAAGTAATATGCCTGGAGCGTAAGGTTGATGGGAGCAGATGTGCAGTGAGATGCTATCATTTGCATTGACTCAGAAACATCCATGAATTCTAGATGTTGGAAAGAACCTCAGAGGCTTCAGGAATCTGAAAAAATAACTTATTTCATTGATGATTATGCTGTTTTACTAATAATCTGATTAGACATGAGAAGAAGCAAAGATCTCAGTTTATGTCCTAATTTGTCCTACCGGTTAGTTACTGAGCTGTGGGAATATGTCAGCCCCAAGACCGTGGTTATGAGATTCCGCTTGCATTCTGGATCAGCAATCATTCTATCCCACCATGTCCAGAGGCACCATCAAGTCAAAAAATCTACAAGTAGGGGATAATCCTTCAGAAAAAAGTTCATCTCAACAACCTGACTAATTTATACTCATAGGACTCCTGCACGACAATGTTCATGCCAGAGAAATTTGAATCCCAGTGGACCCCTTGGAGAAGCTTGCATATATAAGTTAAATAGGTTCACAGACTATGACGATCTTCCCTAAAGGCAAACTGCAAGATGAAGGGCTTCCATGAGAACTAGATTCCCAAGGAAAAAGTTGAGAAATCTCATTGACAGATTGATAGCTGAGATGCTGAGAAATCACTTAGAGCTTGTTCAGAGTAACAGTAGTTAAACATCAGTTATTTATATTTTTCTCTATGAGCCAATGAAAAATTCTTTGTGAATAGTTTGTGTGTGTCTGGATTGTATTAATAAATTATTCATTTTTACCTTTATCTGTGCTTGTGCTAATGGTAATTTTAGGACATCCGGCAAACCCTACCACATTCTGCTGCAGGTAAATAGGTAATGGAGTACTCTCAAAGTATGTACTGTTGTAATACAGTGCCATCAAATTGCTTGGACCAGTTGGTAGTTGTCAATGCGGAGTGCAAGGATGATATTTTCCAATGAGTTGTATGGTCTTTGGCAAGCAGCAGGACACTGGACGTACTGTCTGGGCCCAAGCATCTCCTGGCAAGATAGTGACACCTTGTTTTGTCCTCCCTTCTTTGCAAAGTTAATACCTTTTTAGGCTGCAGCAAAGGTAAGCCTTAAAAATATGTATCGAAATACACCATCAGAATAAATGGTAGAACACCCGCCTTTGCCCTTAACAAAACATCTGAAAAGCCACTATGTCCATTATTTTGCTTTCAGCTCCAACACCGCAAATAAAGATGCACAATATTTGTGCACGCTGCAGTTTGCATAGCTGCTTTTAGTATTGTTATGACAACCTTCCTGAATCTCAAGAGATTATTTTCAGTTTCATGAAATGGTAATTAATAATCCATGTATTGTTCCCTAGGGTAAAGCAGACATTTTTTAAAAACCATTCATATATGAAAGCTATATTTTTTCTATTAATGTTCAGAGTTATTTAAAATTACATTCAATACAGAAGGAAATATGCAGCTCATAAAAGATTCTAGCAGAGGTGTAAACTGTCCACATGAGATTTTTCTGAGTCTGTTAAATTAAGAGCTTAAGTTCTGTGGAGAGACGAAACCTAGACCAGGCCTTTGTTGTTGGAGTTCAAGTGAGAAAAATAAATTTTGGTCCTTTGCCAGGTCACTTGGTACTATTTGCTGTTATAGTCATAATGGTGTTGTCTTCAGTCAGGGCAGCCACCTGCACGGGAGATTGTATGACCAAGAACTCTAATTACTCAAAAGGGAGCAAGAGGACTTTACCCTCCTACCTACACTGACCTGTGACCTTGGTCACCCCAAAATTTTTCTCATTTCAATCCTGGAAAAACATGTCCTTGCCTCACACTGACGTGCCGGGTATTTGTAAAGTGTTATGTATCAATGTTTCAGAAAGAGATGGGGTTGTGATGGGGCTGAGGTGGGACACTGGTGAAGCTGAAGAAACAGAGCCAAATAATGCAGAAATAAAGAGGATGGAAAGAAAAGAGAGGAAGGCAAGAGCTGGAATGAACAAAAGGGTAAGCCAGTAGCTGATGACAGAGAAAAAGAGAGTTATTATTTAAAACAGAATACAATTTAACTTCTTAAATGTAAATGAGGAAATTAAGAACTGAAGTGGAAAAAATAAAATGAGATAGAAATAACCAATAAGAAAATAATTCAGAAATGGGAAAAAGAAATAAAATGTGTAGTTAATGTAATGAAGCACCATTTCTTTATTTTATTTCACTCTACTACTGATGCTAGGGAAGAAGGAAAGGTAGCTTTTATACAAGGATATCATGGCAATATGTAGGCTTCTGTTGACTATTATTAAATGAGTTTAGATGTGCTTTAGAATGAACTCAGATTTTTCCTTATGATTCCAAATCCTTGTCTGGATTGGAAATTTTTGTTTGTTTGTTTGGGGTTTTTTACGCTTTTGGTGACTGTACATTCAGACGGAAGAAGATAAAGCAGGGGAAAACTGGCATGGTGTCAAGAGATCTCCAAGTTCTATTTAAAACAATTCATCCATGTTTTGGAAGGAAAAAGAATAAGCATATTAACCGATGCTTCTTAAATCCCTCAAGTAATACTCAACCTTATCATGTTGTTTCTTTCTTACATCATCTTTCCATCTCTTTCTCTGTATGGATCTGATGAATGTCAGCCAAGTCGGTGCCAAGTTTTAGAATACCTAAAGGTGTTCTTCTGAAGTGTCAGCCATATTCAAACCAAAGAATATGACTATTATCCTTTCCTTCTCCTGCTCTTGCTACTATGCAAATAAAACCGGGAAGCATAAGAGTTACCTGGAAATAATTTTAATATTTCATCAGGTTTTGAGGAACATTTTTGGTTCTTGCTTCAGCAAAGCAACTCCTAACCTTAATATTGGCATCTATTGAATGTTGAATCACCCTTGAATGTTTCAAAGGACTGAAAGTGTCTTGCAACACTGTCTAATTACTACAAGAGATAACTGCAGATGGTAACTGCTCCACCTTCATCCAGTTTATGCTCTTCATCTTAAGCCTTCATCCTACTCATTTCAGTGATCCTTTATGGGAATGCAAAAGCCTCTATGTCAGTGTCAGGCACTGACATAAAGGCACATTACTCTATTTAGGTCAACAAGAGATTTAAAACTAATGTACTAGTCTTCTGTAAGGGTAAAAAAAAGGGCATTTTTTACTTAATGGTAACAAGAATTCTTCCACATTAGGTACTTGTTCTCACGTTTTATACCGAGATTTCTGATCTTAGATTTATTCCATAACTGTACAGAAAACAACAATTTAGAGAATGTTTTACTGGTTTCCAAACTTTAATAGTTATAATTATTCTTTCTCTCTTCAAGGCTGTTTCTGTTATCCTTGCAGACACTTCTCTTCCTGTCTTTTTATCTGTCTTCTGTTTTGAAATTACACTTTATTCTTTCCTTTCTGAGAACGCAACATCATATGCAGACAACAGAAACTTAACTGAAGTCAAGATGATATATAGAAATACAAAATGTGAGAAATGGACAGAACAATGGCAAAATGCCCTGTAAATCTGTGTAGAATATCTGTCACAGACTTGGAAAATCGCTGAAGCCCTAAGACATATATCTTTGGTTGTAACTTGATTAAAACACCGATGGTAAAATTCTGCTTTCAGAGCTGAACAATAAATTGCTTTGTGTTGGTGTTGTGCGCTCACTGCACATTCAACCCCTTCACTGACACCAGTGCAATACCCTCAATTTGAGGGTTGCACCTTGAACTTGAGGGTTGTGATGGCTTTGTGATGAAGATGAAGATGAAGATGATGAAGATTCATCACTAAAATAACGATGACTTCTTTGGAAGCGCACACAGACACACAAACCCATGCCTCCCCCCTTCTAAAATGTAGCACTGTCCCAGCTGCTTATTTTCCCTTCTGTTTCCTCTGGTTCTGGGAGCTTTCTTTCAATGTGCTGGATATACCAAAACTATGCCTAATGATTTCGGGTGTGCAGCATTCAATTTCTGCTGCAGCATGACTGCCTGGAAGGGCAGAGACACGCTCTGACATCCATGGCACTATAACAGAGTAACTCCCTTATCTTTTAACCTTGAAAACATTGCTTATATCCCTGTGCCTTCCTTTCCCATTCTGCAGCATGAGTGGCATGATACAGGCCATTTTTCAAATCAATGGCTGAAAAGTTTTATAAAAGATCAGCTCTCTTTCCAGGTGAAGAAGTCCTTGCTGTAAAAGATAACTATCCTGAGTGCTCTAACATCCTCTGACTCTGTCTTGAAGTTGGCTGTGCAATTCAGTGCAAAGGGCTCAATTGTTTTAATTATTAGCTAATCAACATTGGGAAATAATTGCTGGCCCTTGGGATTAGTTTCCTTTCTAATCCTTCAATCTTAAGCATGAAAAAAGTCCTTTCTCAAACTTATCTCTGTGACTGAAGAGCATTTCTGTGAGTGAGAGCCAAAGGATCTAGTCTGAAGCCCTCTGAAACCACTGATCTGACTTGGCAGTCAGCTATTATATCCTTGTCTTAGCAGAGAGCGTAATTGCAAGCAAAGCCTTTCTGGGACCATCTGACTTCCTTGAGTAAGGAAAACAGCCAAATATATCTTATTGAAAGTAGAATGATATCCTTTAGAGGTTACCAAACAATATCATTTTTTTCTGATATCTAGCTCTTTTTCATGTAGGAAAGTAGCAACAACAGCAAACACATCTAAAAGCCAAGAAAGGATTTTTCATGAGGGATTGCAGAGGTTTTTTTCCTGCTCATATCTCTTGGTTTTGCATACTAATCTCTATGGCAAACTGCTTGATTCTGGTCTTGTTGATATCAATGATGAAACTCCCATGGATTTTAGCTGGAATGGCATCAAACCCTATTTTGCTGATGGTTTGAAAGAAAAATCATATTTTCTCCTAAGTTTCATGTATAATTTCTTGGCCCCTTTCCTTCACAGCCTCTGTCTAGAGGAACGGAGACCTTGTGGGAGCTTAATTTATAATATCCCTGTTACTGTCATGGCAACAAATTAGAATGTCAAAGTCCCAAGGACTGTATGTTACAACTCACAAACAGCTCTCAGGAAAGAAGAATACTACTAAATTTCACTGAAGGCATATGACATGCTGCAAGGAATGGCATGAAGAAAGAACATGTCTGAATCTCTGCCTTTGCGTGTGTTTTCTATTCCTCCCTTATCCGTTTGAGCAACCTTTGGTCGTCAGAAACCATTAAATCACCATCCTGTGCCTAATATTTCCTTTGAGAAAATGTACCACAATACAGCACAGTCCAAATCCCCCTTTTACCTAAATGTCAAATTGCAGTTCCTATTGTCACACCTTTTTTTTTTTTTTGGTCATTCATCATGGTTCCTGCAGGGAATCTAGCTTCAACTTTACGTACCATAGGGAACAGGTATAAATGCTCCACCATAGAAAAGCTACCGGTATGTAATTCAAGCTTGCAGTGCAGGCAGTGTGCATAAAGATCCCTGTAACCATGGCTGTGCTGACTATACTTCAAAAATCCTTATGTAGGTAAAGAGGAAGACATACATACATAACTCATACACTATAAGCATGAGTTACAGCAGCTTCATGTTTCTTCTGCAGAAACAGTTCCATGGGAACATCAAAACAATACCTTTTATTTTAAAACTAGACTGCCAAGCAAAATCCTTGTTATGTTATGAGCCCTATTGGCCTAACAAGTTTGAATTCTATGTTCAAGTTTTTCTATATACAAAAATTCTCGTAAGGATATTAGTGTAAGGAGAGTAAGTTTTGCTCACTAGTATGAACTGTGAAAATTGACAACACCTGCCTTTATTTTACAGAGCAGCTACAGCAATGAAGTTGAACAGTGATCACAGTCCTCTGAGCAGCACTTGAGGAAGGATGATTGCTAACTCCATGTTTCAATATTTTTATGCTAGAATACAAGTACCTTTTAGAAATTAGATTGTTCTAGTCCAATTAATGTAATCTATATTAATTTAACCTGATTTAATTTGAAACTAGATTAAATATATAGACAATCCTTACAAAGATGTTCATGCAGAAAGTCAATGAGAAACATCTGCTCCAGAAAAAAATCTGCTGTGTAGATGAGCCATTTGATACAGATGAGTGGCCACAGAGTGACTGAGAGGCTGCAGCAAGCTACCTCTGCAGTCACAGGCTTGCACACATTTACACTGAGCAAGGTGAAAAGTGGTAAAGGTGCTGTAAGGTCATGCATTTTACCTGCAGTCGGGATAGAGGGGAGACTGCGAGATGCACGTACTGTCTGGTAATGTGATTTGGCTGAAGATCAGCTCGGCCCTAGTAACAATTGCAAGAGATTGTCTGGCAACCACCCTGGCATCCGCAGTGCTATTGTGTTTTCTGTATTTGCTTTCATTTTCCCTGTGAACTGAAAGGAACGGTAAAGGATCAACAGCTGAAATGAAGTAAATGCAAATTAAACTGGGTTCCTCTGGGCTTTCCAGTGAAGAAGTCCTTTCTGGGGATTTTTGTAACTGTCCTTTTCCTCCAATTTTTTAAGTAAGACTTAAAGGCTGGCGCCTTGGATGAAGTTATCAGAATAGACGTGCTCCCAGCTATGTGGGCAGAAATTTCCTACTGCTGTTTAGATTGACTTGTGAAGACATAAGTTAAAGCCCTTGTCAGATGTTTTTTCCACCCTCTGGAAAAAAAAGAAGAAAAACACCGGTTTTTTTGATTTCAAGATTAACGTATTCACAACAGATGAAAAGAAATTCTCTCAACCTTATAGTCTGAGTCAGAATTGCAGCAACTAGGCTGAAGGACTTTGCAAAACAAACAAAAGCACAACAGACTGGTATTTAGCAAGAGAATTCAAATAATGGAGACAATTGCCAGCAGCTAATCTTTTATTTAGCTGAAGATATCTTCCACCCTACCTGGTTACAAAACCATTCTACTTTTTGAATCTATCCAAGTGCTAAGAACACGTGCCAAGGAGATTTGAGTGCTGTCAACACTAGTCTTGTTTCAGGGTTGGCCATGCAAGAATTAGAAAGGAGCTCTGTAAAGAAAGGTGTTTGTGTAAAGTAAAAGGAGTCAAAGCAAAAGGGATGCATTGTCTTATTGAGGGAGAATTGAGAAAGGCTACATTTTGGTCTAATGAGGCCAGTTTCCTAAGGGTCCTGGTGTGTTCAGTGCATAGAAATTAGCTACAATGGTAAACAATTTGGAACAGTTAAATTACTCTTTGTCTGGCATCTGCCCTCTTGCAGCATCTCCACCTATTGTGGTCATCCCATACTGCCTCATCGTGGCTTCCTTATTCCATTCCTGGGAGCAACCTCTAATGTTTTGCAAGCCATGACGGTGTGTTTTTACACAAAGAGGGCACAGGCTTAGCCATGTGGAGTTCAGTAGATGAAGAGAAATGGAAAAGGTGGAGACACACGAAGAAAAACCTATAGAGTCATTTTTGTACCGGATGGGGGAGGAGTTGGGAGGGAAGGAAAAGGTGGGATTGTTTGCATATGTTATTAAGCAGCAGAATTGCAGAAGGATTTAGGGTCCATTTACACTCTGCAGTCCAGTAATGTTGAAAGACAGCCAAGTTACTCATGGAGCTAAAAGCAGAGGAGTCAAAGCAGGGTGATGCCCAGGTCAAATTAAACTGCTAAGAAAATAACGAGCCCTGGTGGAACTTGGTGCTAATGTAGCTGTGCTTCCTCCAGGCTGGAGCTGGTATGCCTATGCAGCATCTCACTAAACATACTATTGGTAATCTCTAGGAGATCTTTAAATGTGGAATTTGCTCAATGAACTGGAATAATTAGGAGAGCAGATTACAAGAAAATGAATCTCTTTTGCTCTACAAACAGAATGATTGTCTGGCTGATGCTGCTGTCTAGCTTAAAGCTTCTCATATGTGCCCCACACTAGCCAGCCACCCAGCAGATCCCATTCCTCTGGGCACCATGTGATGTCCCCATACTGGTCCTTCTTCTGATGTGGCTCCCAAATTCATATTTCTTTTCTGAAATCTCATTAAATCCTTGAGATGACTGTTATGGATAGGCATCTAGTATCATTCAGGTGAGGTGAGCTGGAAAGCGTGAAATGGAGGAAGTTAAAAGGAATAAAGTACAGGTAGGGAATGGGTGTTTTAAACCAGCCAGGTGCTTACATTACAAAGGAATTTGTGTAAATAGCGGGATTAGCAAATACAAGCTTTGGAATAGTAGGATGATGTTAGAAAACCACAGAACATTGCATTATTCTGATCAGATTTTAGCTTGGTTTAAAGTTCACTGGTAGAACTATAAGCAACGAGAAGATAAGGCATTTGTACCAGCATGTTAGGAGACACTTTAAAAAAAATGGCTAATCCGGCAATGAAGATTTACCGTATAATTTGAGACAGACTGTGTGAATGCAGAGTTAGAATTTGCATTAGGATTTATCTCTCCCTGCAGAACGTGTCAGCCTTGTAATTATTTGTTCCTCCAAAGCTCCATTAAATTAAACAGTTTATATGAATTGTCTCCTATTCAATACAAAAAGTGCTTGCAATTTGAAGGAAATTAGTTTACAAACACAGGAAAACTGAAAGTTAACTGGATTATCCAAAGAGATGTTTTTTAATTAAAAGTAAATTGCTATTTGAAAAGATGAGTTCCTACACCTGCCACCAACATAAGAAATGCAGAGAGTAACTATCGGTGAAAAGGTTGGAGGATTGGCAACACTGCTTCCCACTCTAAAGGGAAGAATCAAAGGGCTGCTTGACTTATCAGAGAGAAAGAAAAATGCTTTTAAAAAACTCCGTGGTATGCATAACTGCTTCCTTTTGCTTTATCCGTACTAGAAGTTTTCAGGAAGCAAAAAAGATATTCAGATATAACTTGCTACTGTGATTAACTTTTTTTTTTTTTCTTTTACTATTTCCTCTCTTATAAGCAGATCACCTCCAGAGTTTTCTATATGCTTATCTGGCTAAATGTGTTCTGGTTTTGGAGGACTCTTGTGTCCACACATCTGAGGAATGTGTGATGTACTATGATATTATTCATCTGTGAGGACCCGGTGGAAATGTGGCAATAAGGGTTCAATGAACTTACACTTCTGTAAAATCAGTTGACGGGGAAAACCCAGCACTTGACAAAAAAATTTGTTGAGGAACACTGGTCACCAGTAATATGACTGTGGCATGTCAGTTTTGTATATCTGCCAGCTGTGCAACCCAGCTGTGAAATGATTGAGTTCTAGCTTCCGAGTTGACTGCAGTTTCTGTAACACATTCAGTTTTCTTTATAAATCTGAGCTGGTTTAAATTGTAATGCTAACTGTGAGCTGTAAAGTAGTTATGACATTCTGCCCACAGGAAAGGCTGAGCCATTCAATTGGGAAAAAAGTGATTCCCGAATATCTAAAACGCCTTGAGAACTCAGGAGTCAAGTCCTCAGCTGATGTGAAGAAGGATTGTTGCATTACTGTGTACGGAGCTCTTGCTCACTAAGGCTCTTGTTCCCCAAGCAAACTTTGGTTTTTATGATAGCAATAGGAAGCTTTTTATTCCTTTTGTTTTTTCGAACAATAGGCTGCTGTTCTGTGTGAACTCTGAATTGTATTTCTGACACGCAGCATTTCTCACCCTTAAAATCACCTCTGGAGAGTATAATTGGAGTACCTTTGGCTAAAGTATTTGACCTAGCTATATTTTCTTCTGCTGTTCAGCTCAGTGGTGTATTTCACAGTGAAAGTCTTGCAGTCACTTACTCCCTTTTTAAGTGACCATCCTTATTGGGAAAGCAACCTGTACAGCATGTAAGAAGAAAAGAACGCTCAGACTTGAAGTGAAACCTTCATTAGATACTGCGCACAGCAAGTTAACATTGAAAGTACATACATATTTTATGAGATAGGTTTTCACATGAGCAGAGCAAATCAGATTTTCAGAAGAGGTGAAAATCTGGTGCTAGATCAAAGTGCTGTGGTTTTAAATTGTATTAAACAGTCATGTCTGAACACAATAAATACTAGTTATAAGAAATGACCTGGAACGTGTTTAATTGTAAACTGTGATCCCAATTTGGCATCCTAGGTATTTCTTCATTAGAATTTTTCAGCAAGGTTTGTTTATTATATTCTGTGACTCTCACATAGGACAATGTGCAACTTCTTCCTCTGCTCCGCAGATGTGGTCCATAACTTCTGGGCTTATATGAAGCTTATGTCAGTATGTGGCAGACACTTCAAGAGCAACAGGTTAGGTGTACCTGCATTACACAGATTAATGGTCATCTGCAATGGGGTATAAAGAATAATTAAACTAGTATAAAAGAAAGAAGCATATACAAAACACAGTGACTTTCTTATACATTTTCTCAGAAAAATTGAAATAAAATCCAGAAGCTCTGTTTCAGAATCTTGGAACTTATCCCTGGCCCTGAATGATGCCAAAGGGTAGGAAAAGCCTGAACTTTTCCATTCTGCTTTCCCTGAAACGGCAAGAAACTAATGGAAATGGAAGAGTTCATTTCATTTATAAATGACTGACAGATTATTTCTGCAGGATCACTGTCTGGCATCAACTCCTACCTATATGGATAAGAATATTAAAAAATAAGTGGAATTTCAGTTTATGGGTTTTAGGACACAACTGTTTGACTATTGATGAGAATAAGAAGAAAAGAAGAATGAGACTAGGAAGGAGGAATGAGTTGAGGCAAAATTTAAGGTGGTACTCCATTTGAGGAAAAATGTAGCAATCCTACAAAAGAGCCGATCTGCTCTCATATCTGGGTTGCTGGTGTTATGTCACTTATTCACCTGCTGCTAAACATTGAGCTAAAACTATTGCAGTAAGAAAACAGTTGGGAATTAAGGTCAGAGATCCATTGGAAAGAAGGTTTATTAAATTTTCTGCTGTTCATGAAAAAGTTTTCATTTGCTTATTTGTTTGCTTTCCTTTGTAGCATCCAACTTTATCTTTAAAATAGTCCTTCTCCAGCATTGATATAATATGACATTGTAGTGTTGAGGCACCGTTCTGAACTTTTTCATGGTTTCTTCCATGGTTTCTGTCCCAGATGGTGAATTAAATCAAATTAGTAATACTAGGATAGTCATAGCAATAGAAAACTCACCCTGTTGGTAAGATTCAAGCTTTAAAGACTGCATGCTACAGCTTACTCATGCATATACAGTTACATGCTTGTAGTTTTTTAGAATATAGATTCAGCACTGCAGTGTGTGAGTCATATATTATTGTGGGTGAACAAAGCAGTTTCTTCAGCAAGCTGGAAGGCAGACTTGAAGATATGACCAGAA
This sequence comes from Chionis minor, assembly GCA_013398295.1. Classification (NCBI taxonomy): domain Eukaryota; kingdom Metazoa; phylum Chordata; class Aves; order Charadriiformes; family Chionidae; genus Chionis; species Chionis minor. Next base: position 754,803 of record VZSF01000206.1, read on the forward strand.
ATCTTCATGTCCAGCTGGAAGTAGCTTGGAACCAGTATGGAACTGTTTTTTACTTTGCCTTCTGATGACAGGAAGCTGGGAATAAGTATCAAACCAAAATCTTCAGTATGGAGAAAGACAAGAGAACAAGGTTCTTCTGCTTCCTTTGTATACAGCTTAGACACAGGACCGTAGATTCTCTAGGGTCTGCAATACATTTTCTTTCATTGATTTAAAGAAGTAGCTAAAGTCTTCAAGGCTATTGGAGGAATGGGAAAAATTATATGACAAGAGATATTTTCTAAGATATGTTGCCTCCCAATGAAGTTCATTCCTAAATGACACATCTCTCTACGGCTGCAAGAGATGTTCTCCTTCTGATTATACAGGGAAATGAGAAGCTGCTGATCTCACTTAACTATTAAACTTTTGTTATTATGATTTATTTTATTTTAAACTAGTAAGATTAACTTTTCAAACCCCTATTCTTTGACAACATTTTTCAAAATTCCATAATGTGTAGGCAAATATTTAACTACCCTTGTTTACAGCAGCATTAGTTATTATCCACACGTTTTCAGGAATGATCAGTCAACATCCTTTTAATCACCTCTGTTCTCTGTTTTATTCCTTCACCATAAAAAATTTTAACTATGCTTCTGCTCATTTCTCTTTGTGATTATTCTCTTTGAGTTTGGCACATACGGTGTCTCACTTCTCTGATTAGCTTTGTTTACACTCCTGTGTTTCCTGGACTTTTTGGATTACAGTTGAAAAACAGCTCTTCCAACTAAAACTTCTCCTGGCTTCAGCAGAGGAGCAGTTCCTTGCTCAGATGTACCTTAGGAAACATGTGTGGTGTGGATTTCCTGCACCTGCAGCTTAGTCCTTTATCTTCTTCAGTGTAATGGCAGTAGACTATTTTTTGTTATCAATGGTATTTTAGTCAAATTTTAAGTTCTTTTTACTGTAACAGAAGCCTTTGAGAAGGATCTTCATGCAGATATTAGATGCAAGCAGATCAATCTTAAAGCTTTGACTGCTTCTGGATCTTGATGTGAATCCGATGCTCTGGAACAAAAATCCATTGTTCACTACAGATAATAAAAATCACTTTTTTTCGGAAGCACTTATGGTTTTTAGGGCATGTGTCCCATTGACCTTTAATATGCCACAGGCAAGACTAGCTCTTACTGTTTCAGCATTCTGGGCAAAGTAATTTCTGGATCGCCACAGTAAATTGGTAGCTACAATGATCAGTTAATATTTAGTGTTTAATTCACTTTAGAAATGCTATTTTTCTGGTTCTGCCATCTGGGTACGGTTTATTCAGAAGTTAGGTCAGTCTCAGTCTCTTACTCCTGTAACTCACTACTTTAAAAAAAAATAGAATTATTCTGTTTTAGATGCGCATTAATATTAAGTGGTTTTGAGCACACAGCACCTCTTAACATGTCACTAGATACACAGATTTTTTCCAGACAATGTATTGTAGCTCAGTGAGAAAGTATATGCTTGAGGCAGGAATTTCTGGTTGAAATTCTGTGGTCTGTATAGTGTGGGATGTCAGACTAGTAATTTACTATGATCTTTTAAAATTTTGACTCTATGAACAATGCAATATTCACTGACCCAAATTTCAGAAGTAACAATGATCTTGTTATGCTTGGAGAAGGAGAGGCTGTTGTTTTGTGGTAGTTGTTAATTTTACATGAAGCTTGTGTAAAAGGAATAAAACATTTTATCATGAAATTTCTATGTCTGATCCAGTTTCAGGCAACTTCTTGTGCTGTGTAAACATAAGCTAATCTTCACAGTGCAAGAGAGGACATAAGATGCATAGGAACAGCGTTAACTCTGCTATATGAATTGTAATACTACTAAGATATTAAGCATCTCTTCATTTTATTTTTCCATCTTGCAGTAGTGATGTCATGCACCACGAATCTGAATTACTGGCTCATGACTTAGCAGGTCTCCAAGGATATATTGACAAGACAATTAAATGGCCCAGAGAAAACTGCCTAAAGTCCTACACCAGCAAAGAAGGAAAGGAACACAAAGAATTTATGGTTCCTGTGACAAACATCTAGTTGACTCAAAGAGCCTTCTACCAATGATATCTCTGCATCCAGTGATGGAGACCACCACTTTTTGCTTTTAGAGTTATGAATCTTGTTTAACGTACTTTGGATATGTGAAGAGAGTCACATGGTAGGCTCAGAACCAGGACTTAGAAACTGCAATATCTGAAGGGAGCCAGTGCTTGATCCACATTTCAGCTTAGTTATGTATGCTATATTTGTACTTTCTGGATTCCATCTGATTACTAGTAAGCAGAGTCACTGATTTAGGCTGTACCCTTTACCCCCAATTTCACCTTCCATCAAGCATCTCTTTCCAGGAATTTTTCTTTTGCCATTATTGCTCACCTTTTGAAGAGTATTACAGAGACAAAAGCCACAAAAGCCATGGAGAGAGCTAAGAAAGTTACTTAAATCATGTTTGACTTCTTGGATTTGAATTAAGATTGATTTGAAACTGGGTTGTGAGTAACTACAGTACTAGCAAACATGAGAAGGTTTTATGAAAGGATTTTCATAACAAACTGATTGCTAACTCCCCCCCATTACCGTGTCACTGAAAATACAAATGGAGCCCTAATCATGCACAGCAAACCCGTGTTTAAAAATGCCAAAAAAGAGAACATGAGTAAAGAGTAAATATTAAAAGACAGCAGCATGAAAGGATCGAAAGGGCAAAACGAAAGCCACACCGCTGCCTTATTGCTGCCAGCTGCACTGATTAAGCATTCATGCAATTGCTTGTTTGTTGACACCTTTATAGAAATCTCTTTTATATATTAATTATTCCTACAGGAAACATGGCATTATAAAAGTAGATCTCTTAGTTAGTGGATGAAAAAAGGTAAAAACACTGTGGGTATTCAAGTGATCACCAAATTAATATTTTTTTAAATGCCCAAGGTTCCTGTTTTTCAAAATCCTTAGGTAGCTACTCCCACCAAAAGTCAAGAATGTTCTGATTAATTGCTTCACTAAATTGTTTAACCATTTCACTGGTTAAAATGACCTTCTATCCATTTTGAGGCCTCTACTCAGAGCAAAGCTCCCTGGTAATTAAATCCTCACTAAAGCATGTTAACTTATGTCACCTATGCTTCCCCTATGCTGTTCTTGTCCTTGCTGTCCCTGCTCTGGTCTGGGGCCAGTCACTTCTCTCTGGCTCAGGGCACAGTGTCTCCCTTCATCCCAGGGAGACCCTGGCAACATCAGGGGTGCATTTGCCACCCAGTGCCACCGAGGAATGTGGGGAAAGGTCTGCTTGGGACAGTATGGCTTTTTTTCCCACCCTCTGCATCTCACCAGAGTCCTGCCTGATATAAACTGCTGAAAATGGTTGGCCACCTGTAGAGTGACCCTTAAAAAATTCCTGTCTGGTTGCAATCACAAAGATGGACATTTGAGTCTAATATCTGTTGTATTTTATGAGAGAAAAAGGAAGATCTATGTCCCCAGAAAATTTGAGCTGTGCCTGGAAAAGACATTGAAAAAAATTATAGATCTGCAGTGTCACTTTGCAAGTCAGACAAAGGATGTGGGATAATACATACCTATGCTCATCCTTCTTCTCTTAAGTTGTTTTTCATTTTGATTAGTGATTTTAAAAGGTTCATTTCTTAGTTTTCGATTTTACCTCTAGGAAGGTTTTCCATTTTATAGTTCCTGTAAGCACATGAAAAGAGAGATGACAATACACTGATGTATTTACTGAGACTAGAACTAACTTTCTTCTCTAATGAAATGATGCTGGTGCTATAAACAGCTGAAAATATTTTACCAAGGTATTAACAGCCTCAGGATCTGTATTAATGACAGGCTTGTTAGAGAGTGAAATGACTCTTGGCTTTTCTTCAGGGTGTTTAAACTAATCAACTCCTAAGAATAAGGGAATAATTTTCCTTTCACTTTGAGACTTTCAAATTTTCATTGAATTTACGGATATCTGTCCTGCTTTATGCTGGTGCAAGTCAGAGAAGCATCAAGCCAAAACCCACACGTAGCAGCAGGTCTGAAGGATAGGCTGGAAGTAGAATTATTGACTACCCTCAATTTTTGAATGGAGGATAAGCCAACCCATAACACAATGACAAAAAATGCCTCCTAAGTATAAGTCTTTTCCCTTCATTTTTAGCACCCATGTAAAATTAGTTCCTTCAAACTGACGTTTGGTAATTCTGCATCAATTAAAACAAACAAAAAACAAACCAAAAGAAAAACGCACAACTCGCAAAACTTAAATACACCTTTCCTTTTTTTCTGAGCTTTGTAAAAATGATTGATGTTTTGCTCCAAATTGATTGGTTTTGTGAGTTGTTTTAATTTGGGGAGAGGAAATGTTCCCAGGTATGTTTTTTTATATTGTAGACAAATTAAAAGATGTGAGATACCTACACAGTTTTGAAAAGGAATGTGCTGTTAAAAAGATGAAATAAGGAAAAAAAGATAACATATTTGTGCCAATAAATAAATGAAAACCAAAAAACAATCAGAAGTTCAGATGGAGTGTCTAAAGGAGCCTACAGGAGTTGTACATGTAATTTCTCTAAACCTAATCCAGAATCTTAAATGGAAGCCTTAAAAATTTATTTTGGTATATGCATGATTGTGCCTCTCAGGTGACTAAAGGCTGTTGTACAGTCAAATACACTGAAGGCTGCTGGGCACACAGTGCTTTTGGGAAGTGACGTTATCTAGTTGCCAATGTAAAGGACCATAGAATAAACAGTAATTAAATTAGTAATGAAAATAAGTTGGTCATCCAGTTTAACCCCTTGCTCAAACTAGGTTGAAGTTGGAATCAGGGCTAGGTTTTCTTTAGCTTTTTTGGAAGAATTTGGCTTGACATTTTACAACTGGCTTTACAATGTATTTGCTGTTTGCCATTTCTGTCAAGTCACTCTGTAACCCAGTTTGCACATTTATTAAATGGATGCTAGCTATATCTGTGAGGGAAAACTATTAACCTGAAAGTAGTATTCACGTGGAACTTCCTGATATCCCTTCCTGCATGAAGAAAGAAGCTGGTTGGAGATGTCTACTGACAGGTCACAGATGTGAAAGATTGCATAAGCAGGATTCTGGGTTTTGTGAAACTCGGGAGTGAGCTGGGAATCAGCATCCTGCCCTGTAGTATCCAAGTCAAGGTAATACACTGAGGATTAACAGTGCCTTCAGAAGCAGTGCACGGCAATTGCTGTGAGCCAAGTACAACATCATAGCAAAAGAAGGGGTCTTAACTGCTCTCACCTGCAAGAACTAAAAATGCACTGAAAGGCTAAGAAGAATGAACAAGAAGAGGAGAAACCCAAAATAGTATCACTGAACACTTGAACAGACTTGACAATAATGGGAAAACATTGGAAATTAATGCTACCAGTATATCAAACCTTTTAAGCTTTCAGCTTCCCACTCACTTGGCATTTTCAATGACATTTCCCTGGCTAAAGGATGAACCGTATTGTAAATGCTCTGGAGTCATAGGTCATTTGAGTAACTCCAGTTTGGGTAACGTTTGTTTGTGATTAGTTTTAGAAGAGTGTGTGGAATGAAATAATTTAAAATTGACTACATGAAGCATACTTTTGATAACCACATGTTCTCCCTAGTCATGCTTGAATTTATCTTCCCAATTATTTTTATCAACAAACATTTCCAGATTGCTTCTGACTTGTCTGTTAAAATATACTTGTTGCTAATCAAAACTGTGCATAACCTACTAATCAGGCTGTCAGCTGCTACTAGCTTGATAAAAATGACAAGATTCAAGTAAAAATAAGTTTTCAATTATATGGTTATCTAACCTGGTATCTGTTGATAGGCTTACTATATACATACTAAAAGGACAGGGAAACAGAATAAACTTAGGAGACTTGAACAGACGTTACCAAATGGTCCAAAACTACAGTCAGTTTTCTAAATACTTGCACATGAGAATGGGTAGGCAAAGGCCCTTGCAAGGCATGTTGCAGTTTACTTTTCTAAGAAAAACTTAAAAAACTAGTTTCAATTCACACATGGTAAATAACTGCATGCAAATCAGAAAGCAGCAAATGCAAAACTGTTTTGCAGTGCAATAAACAAGAAAACCCCTCACTTTTTGTTTCACTTTAAAACATTTCCTACCATTCTGAACTTGCTGTTTTGTCTTACTGAATTATTTCATTATTATTCACTTCCACACCAATAGCACCCACATGCTCAAAGAAGTCTTAAGCAGTGATTTATGTACATGATCATGCACTCTCCAACACATAATTTTGCCTGAAATGTTCCAGTGGCAGCCAACCGGGCAACAAATACTATTATTATTTTTAATCCTCAGCCTGGAAATTAAGACCTGGAGGACAGATCAGGGCTGACAGGGGTTCTGCAATTCATTGTAAGCAGGTAAATTGTTACAAGCACACAGAAGTCTCCTGTTTTCAGAGGGACTTGCATGAACATAGCACAGGCCTGCATGGAACAGGCTGCAAAGACAGATCCTACAGGTCCAGCTGTACTATCTGATTACAGTCGCTGAGAAAGAAACAATAGACATTTTCAACATTGATTTATTTTTTTTTCATTTAGCAATGCATGGCTTACTAGTTAAAATACTAACATTCTGCAAAAATTGCATAGTGCTTGTTAAATGCATGACAAATTGGAAAAGTGATAGCTTTCAAAAAGTGGTCATCAATCACCAGGGAAACAGCAGGATAAGGGGGTGTGATAGAATTTCTCAATAAATCCTCATGCCCAGGCACAGCTTGTGTTGGAATCAAAGATCAAATACCTTATCCTTATAATAATCACCAACTGCAGTAGAATCACAGAACAGAGGAATTTGTTCCTTAGATCCTTATTTCTAAAGGCTTCTAAGCCGTTCCACAACTGCTGCTGACCATGTGTGCACTCAGACTCTGGTTTGCTGCTGTTCACAGAGTGAATGGGAAACATTTAGAGGCTGCTAAGAACCTACTGCAAACCAATTTACTGCCTCATTAACAGGTGAGAAGGTGGGATTCTATCAACGGTTAAAATTCTAAGATCTCAGATACTAACTAAGGCCAACGTGAAGTTAATCTCTCTGTTCTTGCCCTATAGTCAATGAAGAGGAAGAACTTCAGAATATCAGGTGCCTTGCTGGAAAGGAGCTCCCCTCTCTTCCCCACACATGCAGGCAGACAGCTTCATAGCTCCTGTGGCTACACCCCTACATGTTGTTAAAGAAACAATGTTAGCAATATAAGATTTCTAGTTTGATGTATTCACTTGCATCTGTTTTGTTCAACAAAAAAATATGCACATCTGGTTTCCAGGCATGCCAGTGCCATGCCTACAGCTAATCATGGTAAGACAAGATGTATATTGAGTGTAGGCTAATAATGCTGGTAAGAGAACTATAGAGTCCATACATCTCTGAAGCTCACCAGATGTATGATATTTTACAAACCGGTGGAAGTCATTCTCTGTATCCACAGTATGGTCATAGACCTCAGCAGGGTGCGTCTGTCCGTCTCAAATTAAGCCAAATCATAACACATGCGAGATTGGGAACAAGTACTGAAGGAAGAGGAGGAACAGTGCTAAAGTATTATGAAGAATATAGCTACATACCTATTAGAGATCAACTTTATTTCTGCCATCCTTCATATACTAAATGCAATTATATGCAAACACAGAAGTATTAATGACATTTGCTCTACTACAAAGCTATTCTACAAATGGCATTGTAGAATGAAAATATAGACTTTAAATGAGAAGAGTAAAATAAATTGTGCATGAGTGCTTTAGGATGAACTTAAGAAAGCTGACACGTCTCCAAGTGATTGAGAATTTAAAGATGGCATCTGCAGAGACATGGAATTTTACTGGAGATATGAGGCAGAATCAGGTAAGGGAAGTCTTATTTGTACTGTTGGAAATCTCATTAGACTATAATATATTAGAGAAAAAAAGAGGAATAAGAATGGCAAATTAACAGTTTTGCTTAAAAGCGGGAGAAATGGGCTTGTAAACAAAAAATTGAAGAGGAATAGGGGAATGGAAGGAGAACTTGGACAACGTAATGCCTTTAAAGTCTGAGGAGGAAAGATGTTTTAGAGGCGCTGGAGATAAAGAATGAGAATGGAGATTAAACCTCAGAGCTTGGAAAATAATTTGGGGTTATTTTTGTACCAGGTAGGCAAGAAAACACCGTGGATGAGTTTGGATTCTCCCAGGTCCATGTGCAACAGCGTCTGGAAGGGCTCGCCACAGGCAGCTGCAGCACCTGTGCTCACAGGAAAAGACAAAGGGCATTGCAGATTTGCTTGTGTGTTTTCTGCGTGTCATATAAGGTGAATCAGTATGCTCCATTCTAGAAACTGATCTCAGTGGTACTCTGCACAGGTTTGAGAGAGGTGCTTGTGAGACATCTCTCCCCCTCCCAGGTTTTTTGCATTCACTCCTGCCTCACTCTGGAAGACCCCTTCTTCCACCCAACACCCTACCATCAAAGAAGTTTTCAATACCAACCTCCCCTTCTCCCATCACACCCAGTGGGGTCTCTTCTGTCCATTAACAGCTGGAGTCAGACCAGTTTTTTTCTCTGCTTTATTACTTAGGGTTTCTGTTCCATGCTCCTGGGAGGAGGCTCTTCTTGCCATCTCAGGGGGTTCCTCTGCACTGAACCATTTCTCTGCTGCTTCATAATGTCTGCTGCTTTGTCCCTAGCTATTCTGCCTTTTAACCTTCCTATTATTTGTCTGTTTGTTCCTGGTTTTGCTTAGTAGTCAAGTCCTCCAGCCTTTCACTCTTCTGTCTTTGAGCCTCATACCTTTGCACCCTATCTGCTCCCCCCACCCTTCCAGCTGTGTTTGGAAATAATGAGTCCCTAACAGGGTTGATTGATTGGTTTTGTACAGACTGCTTGATGATATAAAAAGCAAAACACAACAGGGACTGTATTTTTGCCAATGTTAAAAGGCAATCCCAAAGGTTGCACAAGGTCCTAAAACTCTTTAAGAAGCCTTGAGAATTTATAAAGAATCCAATTCAATTTCAGTGGTATGTTCCCTACGTAAGGTCCTCTTTCTGTGTTTATGTTGTATTACAGTATTACTGGTTGGAAAAAGAAATGCATTTTTCTTGGTAAGGGGGGAAAGATGGGAAAGCAGCTAGGTTACTAACCTGGGATTTGGATAACTCGGTTCAAATCTTTTTGAGGTACAAGGCCCTCGTGTGATTCTGAGTAAATAATGGTGTTTCTCTGTCCTTCCATGCAGCATGAGAGGAGTGAGGGTGTTTCCTTTCCTTGCTGAAGTGTTGTAAGGATGAATACATCAAAGGTTTTGAAATGCTGTGTCACTACATCAGTGCTGCACTATAAGTGCCTAAGAAAAAAAGGCAGTTTATTACTCTTATCCCAAATGCCTAACGGCTTTCTGGTGGCATTAAGCAGACATTTTCAATAGCTTTGTTTAGCATATATTCTCCTTTCTGTCACACAATAGTTCTATTTACATATTCCTCATGCATAATTACAGAAAAATGTTACAATATCTGATGGTGTAGAAAAGGCCCAAGTTTCTGCAGCCCAAGAAAGGTCATTAGAGTGATTTAGATTTCTTTTGGCTCTAAATAAGGCTGTCAATTCTATAGCTAAGAAGAACATTTTGTAAACATCATTCATATTCTGAATGAGTATACAAATAACACTTTTGAGTCTCCTGATTTTCTTACCTCTCAAAAAGAAACGTGAAGGGTGTGAAATCCATAAAAACACCTTGGGCATCACTCCAAGTCCTTGCATGCTTTATATGAATATTCATTTTTGCAACAGCTATTGGGACTTCATATAGGTAAAGGGGCTTCAGGGCACTGACGGAGGTCACATTTTGGTGACAACTTCTTGTAAATGTTCCTAAAAGACTACTGGCATTTGTCCAATACCTTGATTAAGAGACTTCCCATTTGGCTTCACAATATTATGAAGGATAAATTAGTCTCACAAAGAGGAGCAGACCAAGTTATGAACAATCTGTGTTCGCTTTTCCTCGTTTCTGAAGGCTTAAAATCCAACACGAATACTGTTTAAAGCCTTGCTCTAAACTGCAGAACTATGTGTATTTTCCCCTCAAGGAAGAAACAGAGAGACTTCAGCATTTTCCCAAATTAAGTTAATGAAAACTTTGATCATGATTTAACTCACTGTGGGAGATTGCTTTAAATTGCTAGAGATTTGTTTGATTGCTCAAGGTACCAGGCACTCATTTCATGTACAGAAGTTGTTAGATATTGCAAGTGGTCAGAACCACTAAAAATCTGTTTTGCGTATGATACCCAACAACAAAAAAGACAAAAAACCCTCACACACCCAATTTTCTCAGTGTAAGAATGTTGATAAGTACAGTTGAATTCCTTTTAAAAACTAAGAAAAAGGAAAGAGGACAAGGTGTGTACTTTTCCAGAACTCTATGTTAGTTTTTGTTTATGCTATTTTTCGCTGATGATCATGTGGAAGACTGGTAATAAACTACAAATTCCTCAATAAAACAGTTCCCCTCTCATCATGCACACTTTGCTTGTTTTTCAGAAAGACTGATGAAATTAAAAAATTGACTTTTCTTGATAAAAATCATTCAGTACAGCATGTTATAAAGACTTTGAAGTGCATTCAAACCAGAAAATACGTCATACTTTGAATCTGCCAGCCTTGAGAATGTCTCTTTAATTTTTAGCCACAGACATTTTAGCACAGTGGATAAAAGCAGACATAGTTTTGTAGAGAGCAACTTTAGGCCATTTATAGTCACGAAAAGTAAACACAACAACTTCTCCAAAGACTTTGGAGATACTGGAGACTTGTACAATTTTGTTCATTTTAATCATCATCTTTCACATCGCAAATCCTCTGTCAGCTTTTTGGGAAGCCCTCCCTACAGCCTGCCACACGTCCCACAGAGCAGAAGAGGCTGCAATAACTATGGTGTGGGGGAGCTGCTGTTGGTTCAGGGCTGTCAGTGGGAAACTGGGAAGTTCTGGAGCATCTAAAACATCTGAAGCTGTGGCTTTTTCATTAGAAAGGTTGTCCCCAGAGGTGCAATTTGCTATTTAAATCTGTCAAAAGTTCTTAATAGGAACATTTAGTTGCATAATTTGGAAAGACTTTTATGAAGAAAGATGAGTTGTTAAAATGGCTTAGCTCAAAGATGTCCAGTTCATACAGTGTTTTGGGTATCTGCAGTTTCATTATATAAATGGCATCGAAAATGAGGCAGGGACGTCTTTCCGCTTTTTTCCCTTCCCTTTTCTTTTATTTGACAATTAAGTCTAGGGACAGGAAATTTACACTCCAGGCTTTATGCCTTTTAAGTTCTTCTCAACTCCTGGCAGAAGCTGCTACATCTGGACACCCCCCTTTCTGATCTCCGGGCTGCCCTTTGCTACCTTTGATGGGACTAAGGCATCCAGCTGTGGCAGCAGCTGGAAGGTGGGCAGGACATATATAAGGGATGGGTTTCGCAAAACTTTGAGGGAAGAAACCAATCTCCCTGGCTACCACTGCTCTGACAACCTGTGCAGCTGCTCCAGCTCTCCTAGATGTCCCAGCACCACCCAGAAGAGCAGGTCACAGTTACGGTACTCTCTTTCACTCCGGTGTACTCTGCAGCTATCACAAACCCATCAAGTTCAGACAAGCCCCCACGGACACCTTTCCTACCACCCCAACCCACATTCTTACCCCAGCAGCACCAGGCACCCCCCCTGAGGTACTCAGGACTGGGAAAGTTTGGGCTTCTCTGTGTCTTTCCCTAACACTGTTTGTAGAAGGGCAGATTAACCATAAACTGAAATTAATTGGCATGTAAAATTATTTGAAAAATGCAAATTACTCCATTAAATCATTTAAAATGTCATGGATAGTGCAGCACAAAATTTGGCAGGGAGAAGGGGTGATCATCACAGGTAGGCAGGCCAGCAGATGGCTGAGTGCTTGGGAACACTGGCTGTGAGGAGAGAATGTTGTTCATAGCTCCTGGACTGCCTCTTTCCATGTTAATAAACAACTACTAGTACAGTAATGGAAATGTCTGTCAGCTCTTTTTGCTCTGCTGCGGAGCCCACTAACATAACAGTGAGATTTGCGTAACCACAATGCTACCACATGCTTATCTCCACAGGGTCAGTTTAAACTTTAATGTTTCCAAAGCTGGTAAACAGAAGCTGGTGAAGTGAGCACTGCTTTTAGTGAGAGAGTAATGATGCCCATTTAGTTCTCACATTTAAGCTTCTATGGAGTGTTTTCATAAACGTTAGGTTTAGCTAGATATGGTGAAAACGACATGTACAAATGCAATTGCTCTTATATGTTGCACAGTAGTTCAGGTAGACTGTGAGATGTGGTTATATTGCACCAGGCTTTTTGTTCGTACTGTTTGCTGCTTCTTGGTGATTCAAGGAATCAGGAAACATTTTAATTGCAATGAACGTTATGGTTCCTAAGGGGCTGGATGGTGGATATGTGGGAACGTGCACAGTGTCTGGTTAGAGAGCTGCGCAGTTCCTATAGTGCAGGAAAAGGAACCATAAGCTATAACCAGATGCGATTAACCTCAGAAAAGAAACTGGGGCATCAAGCAGGTGGCAGATGGAAACGGCCTGTGTAACAAAGTCCAGATGGTCAGAGCTGCAAATATGCTGTGCTGGGACGGCTGGACCTTCATTCCAGGACCCTTGGCATCTGTATTTCCTCTTATAGTCAGCCTGAATTCAGCCTGGGTTCAGGCTGCTCACAAAACTGGTCTTATTCCATCCCGCCAGGAGGATGGGGACATCTTCAAAGGACAACCATAGGTCCTTGTGAGAGCTTGAGAGGATGATCTCAAAAATGGGTGTGAGACAGTCTTCTCGAGAGGAGAAGTAAGAAGGAAGGCTGCCACAGTGCTGTCCTTCCTGCTAGTGTGCAGACAGACTACAGTCTCAGGTTTGAAGGTGTCCTGTGGGTCAGACGACACTCAAAGCAGGGACAAGCAGTCTTACTTTGAGGCACGAGGATAAGGTGGAGATGGTCCAAAATGAGGCTTTTGTCTGCAAGGGATGGTGCTTGTGCTTCCTCTGATTAACAGAGTGCACATCCCACAAGCCAGACAGCCAGTGAGAAGGTTACTCCAAGTATTGTGGTAACCCGTCCTGGAATAGGTGCAATACAGTGCAAAAAAGTATCTTCAGGTGTCTATACGTATTGATATCTGTGGAGATACTTAAAACCTGACTGGACATGGTCCTGAGCAACCTGCTCGCAGTGATTCTGCTTTAGCAGGGCGTTTGGACTAGGTAACATCTAGAGAGTCCATCCAACCTCAACCTTCCTAATTCTTAGTTTAGAAGCAGACATAAGGTATAGTGACAAAACACTATCTGCAACTTTTAAAAGGTTTAAAAAAAGCTTTGAAAAACAAAACAGATGAAGTGTCAGGTGGTCAGCATGGTGTTCCCACAGACTGGATTTATGGCATCATATATTTGAAATCAGACTTCTCCACGCCTGCCTACTGAAAGTACCAGTTCTGCCATGAAGTGCTCTACAAAAAGACAAATTACTTTCTATGGCACAGAGCACACAAGCTTCAAGTTCATTTCTAAAACTTGAATCTTGCATCAAAGTGAATATAAACCTCCTGATTTTATCTCTTTCTCAGTCTGAACAGAAGAATATTGTCTAATGTGCGATCACATGAAAACTTTGAGAAGTCAGGATTGTACTAATCAGTATCTCTTTAAACAAAAAATTATTGTCAAAAGAGTAGCAGATTATGCAGCTAACAGAAGATATGTCAGGATAAAATTAATGTTCAGTATTACTTATACCTATAGTTCGGATTTATCCTTTCACTGTCGAACGTGAAATTAATATTTCTCTTTCTTCCACTAACTTGCTGCATGATATTCATCGCGTAACAACTTCACTGAAATGAAAGTAACCTAAGAGACCCTGTGCATATTTCAAGTCAGTTTATGCATTGTTGTACTATTATTTTTATAACTGGTGTCTAGTTTAGAAGTTTATTCAGCTTCATAGGCCTTTTGTAATTGTGCTTAGTTTTAATTATAAGTACAAACAAAAAGTGACGTTGGAGTGCTGGGTTTTTTTGTAGTAATCCACTCATAACAAATATGTGTGTGCCATCACGTGAGAAAAAGGTCAATCTGATCACTGACAGTTTCTAAGTTTTTTGCATGAAGTTAATCTTAGATATCTTTGCACAACCTATCTGCATGCTATAAACTAATATTCTCTAGGTCTTTTTTACAGACCCTACAGATCCATCAGAAGACTGTTTTTCAGATAATTAGAACTTTCTCTGCCTGTGACAATTTCCATTGAAACCTCAAGAAAATACAGATAAGCAGTAAATACAAATAAAAAAGACAAGAACCAGAGGTAGCTCTCAAATCTCATGGCATAATAGGTTTCTTTCTTACATGTGACATTAATTATCATGACTGTTTAGCCCTGTCACTTAATTTAACGCTTTCAAAGTGCTTTTAAATTATTGATTGAAAGGCAGCAAGGAGCAACCAATGGTTGAATATGACTTTATACTGCAAAAGTAATGGTAATTTAAACTGCAACCCACAAATGAATGTTGAAGAAGCGTATTTTACTGAGAAAGGGCTTGACATAAGGAGGCAGCCCCCAGCCCTGCAAATCATTGATTTTTCTCTCATATTAAAGACTATTCATCCTCATTGCTCAGAATGTCATACACAGTCATTGCTGCCTGGAAGCAATGAAGTTTCTGTTCAACACACTCCTTGACACAAGAAAGTCAATGCAACAGCATTTGTCAAAGGACAATGAGATGCTACTGAACCCTTTGAGGCAGCATTTGGCCTCTTCCCTACTTAAAGAAAGAGAGCTTGGTCTAAGGAAAGAACCTGGTCTAAGGAAACCGGAGGAGGGCTGGTGCTGGCAAGGTCTAATGTATACACGATTCTTTAAAATAGCACTTTCTACTCTGGGTATGATTGCAGTTAGCATTACTTTGGGATTAAGGTTAGGAAATCACTGGGTGCTCTATTTCTGGATCCTGTAAGACCTCTGACAATAGCAAGTAGTCTTGCACATATCCAGAACTATCAATCATATTCTCTTTCAAAATGTGATTTACCTTGTTGCTCGATTCTTCATTGTTCTTTTAGTCAGGAGTATTGTTTGTGACCAGTAACCGATATCTGTTGTTAATTCTTATTGTAGGATTTGAGCCATTTGAGCCAATGTATAATTAAGATTAGGGCTGTAGTCTAAGGCCTTATGTTCTATTTTATCATCAATAATGATGCATTGTCTATACCTAAACTTAGGTCTATGGGTTACAGTTAAGAAATCTAAAGTCTAAAAATCCCATTTTATTCTTGGATTGTTCCCAGCCTGCGTAGTAAGGAGAAGTGCCCATTCTGATAAGAACTTCTACTGTATTTTCAATTTAGTGATCCTCTGGCTATGATAGGGTAAGGATTATGGTTGGAAATATAGTTAATATGGGAAAAATCTCAATATACAAAAGCGTAGTTCACTTCAAGATTCTTCGTAGTTTCCAGAGACAAATAGAAAAATTCTCATAGTTATTGCTATTGTCTTCTAGTAGAAGATTTTTACCCAAAGATACAAGTTAGAGTTAGGATTGTGGTTACATTTCAGCAATTTAAGAATCCCATAAAGGTCCAAAAATAAGGAAAATAAATGGGGATTGGGCATTATATTCTGTTTTACAATAGGCTTTGATACCCTGAGGGTAATAACGTTAGTGTCAAGGATGCAATTAACATTAGGGATTGTAAAATAGAAAACATCAACCATCCAATTTATTGAATGGTTCTGCATATCCTGAAAAGATGGAAAGAAAATAGGTGTAAGATTAAGGCCAAGCCCTTAATCATACACATTTACATGGAGTACTTTAAGATCAGAGCTAGAGTCAGGGTTCAGGCTTTGGAGCATGTAGCATAAAAAGCTGTACTTGTTGCTGGTTTAGTTAAAGCCTTTGGCTTTGGAGAGAAAGTTCATGAACACCAGTAATATTTTACATTACTATATTATTTGATTTCCTAGGCATCTTGGCTGACTACTAAATAAAAGAGAGTGAACTCAAGCATTGGTCCCTGAATAATCCATATGGCTTATCAACAGCTTGTTAACTATTTCCTCGCCTGCTCCAAATAACACTCTTCAAGGCAAATTTCATTTGTGATTCTAGCAATAGATTACTCCGTGGGCAATTTCTCAAAGGGCAGGATGGGCAGGACTGCAGAGAACAGCAAGTCTGCCTCTTTCTGCCCTACACAGTCCTCCAAAACCATCTTCTTAGCCTTTGCACCAACTCCTGCATTCATTTCTCATCAGATAACACATGATTTGCATTGCTGTTACAAAAACACTAACTCTAAACATTTCTACTGGTAGTCTAGAGAGTAACAGTTCAGGAAGGGAAAGCACATAGCTACATGTAAGCTAATACTGATGAAACTTTGCTACTAAAATTAGGTCTGCTGCTTTACATCTCATCTGAATAATTGGAAGCATCAAGCATCTAGAAGGAAGAATCTTGAGGGAAAGTTCCCAAAAATTCTGTCAAATTAATATATGGCAAAAGCTGTGTGAAGATATGATAGCTTAAAGTAATTCCATTGAAAGCTTACCCTTAGAACAACAATGTGACTGCTTAAATTACTCTGCTGGTTTAATAGCCTAGAGTACCTCAGAAATGCCCCCAAACTCAGTTTCAGCAAAATACCTCCTTGCCCCAACAAGTTTATTTTGAGATGTTTTGAAGGGCTGAGACAGTGGAGAGAGCTCTGTACTGAACAAATGTAAAGGGAAAAAGAATAAAAACTGGACTCATACCTCCGCTTGATAAAGAAAATGGCTAACCCAAAATGTGACTTTTGTGAATGCCCTAAATGTATTCAACTGAGGAAAAATCTTGCCATTTGGCATATTGAGGTCATTTAAAAAAACAGATAAATTCAGATGGATGACTGAGGTATTTTGCAGTGTGTGATCCCCTTTCATAACTGACTGAGATATTGAAATCAGAGAGGTACAGCTGCAGCTAAGCTACCCTGTAACACTAGCTACAAAACCAACACAATTTATAAATGCATTGTACCTGTTATTGAAACCCTCCACATTTAAAGCAAAACTTAAGTATTTCAGAGTAACTACTCTGTGAAATCTGTCCTCAAATTCTGTTTTACCTGACTACAAATTGTCTTCATTGTGCTATACATGAAAATTGAGCCAAGTTGTTCTTAGTCTGCGTGCTTGAAGAAAAATGAGCCAGAAGCATTTTCCAGACAGCCAACCATTTCAGCACTCCATTACCCTTTCTTATGGTAAAAACTCTCTTTCTGAGCACAAGCAGAGGCCATATATCTCAGAATCATAGAATCATAGAATCACCTAGGCTGGAAGAGACCTTTAAGATCATCGAGTCAAACCATCTACCTAACACTGACAAAATCACCACTAAACCACGTCCCTCAGCACCACATCCAGCCATCTTTTAAATACCTCCAGGGATGGCAACTCCACCACTTCCCTGGGAAGCCTGTTCCAGTGTTTGATGACCCTTTTGTGTGAAGAAATCTTTCCTAATATCCAATCTAAACCTGCCCTGTTGCAACCTGAGGCCGTTTCCTCTTGTCCTATCTAGTATCATACACCAAGACACCCTACAGTGGGAGAACCCTCTAATTTTGCTATGATGCTAGACAGCATCTCCAACACAATTTAGAGGTGGCTGTAGCAGTTGCCCAGGGGGTTGATAGAGGGAATGCATTTTTCAACCTCTTAGAAGTTAGTCTCAAAACACTACATTTGCATAGTGATGAAAATTCATTATCATCGGATGACTGTAGGCTGTTCGTACCATATGTGACAAAGGTTGGTTTTAATCAGTTTCTGTCACACTGAATCCTCCACTATGGTTAACACAGCAGCAAAAATGTCAAGGGCCAAAGAATTATTGAGGATGAAGTATCTGCATGCCTACAACTCAGGCTGTAGCTCTTCAGTATCAAAGCTGAGCTTCGTTGATGAAGAAAAATGAGAGTTTTTCCATTGTCAGGTCCTGCAGGACAGAGGTTCTGTAACTCAGTAGAGTATTATTAGCATTAATTTTAGCTCTTTGTGCATGTATTTCAATGCATTTTCAGGTGTCCATGTTCACAAATATGAACAGTTATGCTAGTTTTGTGAATGTGCTACCGGAGCTGTACACCCTTTAAGGCTTCATGGCCCGTATAAGTGGCTAGAATGCTACTTAGTTTTGTGGATAAGTAGAATGGGAAAAAATCCATGCCTATGTAGTTGTCACAGTTTGAAGAACCCACAGCAATTTATTGCTGTTTAGACAATGACCTGATCACCCCTCCTCACCCAGGAAAGGCAATCAGGAAAAACAAGGAAACCCGGGGACTGAAATACAAAGAGGTTTAATAGAATAATACTAAATAATTAACATTAATAATACTAAAGAACTAATATCAATCCTGATACCACTATAAAATATACAAGGATTATACTCAGCCAATTCTGTCAGTCAGAAGCTGTGCACTCCCAGCAGTGGACCACAAATGTCATACACTGTGAGTGCCACGGCTTTGGGAGGAAGGGAAGGGCTCAGGGGTCCAGCACCAGGGCAGGAAGATCTCAGGATCACAGCCATCATAGAAGAGCAAAAAACTCCCCTGCAAACTTTTTAATTTATACTGAATGTGACATTCATGGTAAGAAATAATCCTGTTGGCCAGCTTGGGCCAAGTGCCCTGGTCTCGTTCCTCCTTATCCCTGCACCTGGTGAGCTTGAAAACACTGAGACCTTGAAACCCATATACCATATCTGGCTATAAAGTAAATATGTTCACAAACTCAGACACTAGAGTCTTCTAAAAATGCAGTTTTCCCAGGCATCAGATTAGACCTTACTGAAAAGTAAAATTACTGAAAAAGAAATGAATCCTGTGTTGCTCAAACCAGGACAGTAGCCCATACTGAACAAGCAAAATAAGCACATTTCTATGATTTAATAATAGGCTGAGCACTCAGTTTTGTACTCATCTGAAATCTTTGGAAATGCTGAGCAAGACGTCTAGTTCTCTAGACCATTTTATGTGTTATGAAAACAGCAAACCACCCACCTGCTTGCATCTGTCTGCATGTCAGTGTGGCAAGTTCATGTGCATTGCACAATCAAAAAAGGCTTCAAGCACCTAGCTCAGGATTTTTAAAACAGACTCAGAAGACTAAATAAGCATATTTTTAGTCCTTTTATATAAACTGAGGAGATATTTTACAGCCTTCATTACTGTAGCAACACTACCACCCACATAAAAGGACTGTAGTCACCTAGCGAAGGATTCTCCAGGGAAAATTTTCCATTGCTCTTGTGAGCAGCTCCCATTTCACTCTGCATCACAGAGTAGGTACATGTCTGTGGGGTTCCTCCTGGTTCTGTCCCCAGTGTGCCATTTAGCTGGGGCAATAGCTTACTGGCACAGAGAGGAATTCTCAATAGCATTACAGCAATTCTGAAACGGCTGGCAAATACCATAAGATCTCAATGTTAATGTATTTCCATATGCAGACCCAACAGACTCCACTACACACATCCATATTTACCTAGTTAGCTACTTAGGGACTTTTTTTCCTCAGGTCTGCTTGCCCCTCTTTTTCCTGCTTTTCCTCTTGTGTTCTCTGCAGTTGCTTTTCTCCCCTTTTCCATCTCTTCTCACCCTGTGAAGCACTTCTTTCTGCTCTCCCTTCCCCCTATTGTGAATGTCTCTGACTTCTTAAGTCATTGTTGCAAACAACCCTAATTCATAAATTAAACTCTATGTTGACTGCCCTGAGAGTTAAGTCAGTTCTCAAACTCTGGGCATAATTTCTAACTTTACTGCAATTAAATGTAATCATAATGTAAATGTTATTTCCACCATACCGCTCATTTAACTTTTTTCCTTCCACCTGAAACTACTATTTTAAGAGGCAGAATACATCCAAATTTAATATAATCTATTCAAAAGCTAGCTTAACCTGAGCTATTTCACTCAGTTTCAGGCAAATTGATTATTGGCTATGAAGTTTTCTCCTAAATATTTTCCTTAGCAATGCTAGATATTTCTCTTGAATTCTGTCTCTGTTTTCAATATTTGTAGTTCAGCTTTCTACTCTACATACAATTTATTTTTTCTGTTACTGATACTTTCTAATATGAGACAAAAGAAAGTCACAGAAGGGACACTGACCTAATTATTATGCCTCAAATTACTTTTCTACAAACTAACCATATTTTATCAAGGTTCAGACAATACCTCTGTTTCCCACTTTTCTTCTGGTCGTGGGGGAAAGGCAGAGAATAAAACCTCTGTCTCCTTCTTCATGTGAGAGAAAGAGCCATTAGGTTAGTGTGAAATCCTATCCTGCAGGCTTCTCCTCCCAACTCCTGGACCCAAGGTTCCCAGCCTAGCCACAAAAATGATCCATCTTCAACCAGTTCAGCTAGTGCTGCTCTGGGGGAAGAGCAGAGGTGGCCTGCAGGCAGACATGGGAAATGAATTTCAGACTCCTGTTTTCCATAGAAGTTATTACTATCCTGTTGCATGCCAGTGGGAGGTTGAAAGTGGCTGTTTCTCTTCTTTCCAACTGTGTTTTGTGAGACAGCCTTGGCTGCTACTGGTTGCAGAGAGATTCCAGTCCTATCAGTATGTTCCACATACTTTGAAGATACCTTGTGAGAACATGTTCCTCAGGTGACTGAAAACATAAAATTTTTTTTACTCCAGTCAGATGTAACCGGAACCTTACCAGATTGACAGAGACCATAATCAACAGTGGTCTACAAGAGACTTAAAAGCACGACACAATTAAGCTGGGTTTTGGGAATAACTTGGGATGTTTCAAAAATTTTTATTCAATGTTTATTTGCATGCAGCAAGGAAAAAATAAACCAACAGCAAATCCAAACCTCAGATCTTTCCTCATTATCAGCCTGTCTTACCATTCTAGGGTGCCTGCTGCAGGAAATTCCCTTCTGTCCTTGTTCAAGCTCTCTTCTCTGCACTACAGCGGACCATTGGTTTTGAACATTATTCTGCAAAGCAAGAAGAGTTTACAGCTATTTTTATAGTAGTTAAAACAAACAAAAGAAAACCCCTCTGTGAGTTGTACATTAAACCAAGGAGATACTCCAGAAGTTTCTAACTTCTTCTTTTATTAAGGAAGAATAGTATTTTACTGTAAGGGACAATGAGGAATGATGCAATTAATCATATTTATTTCAAATCAAAAGGAAAATATCTCCATAATCATAGCACAGGAAATAATTTTTAATTATAATAATTATAGAAGAAATAGATGTAAAATTATACACAAGTTTTCAACACTGCGTAAACCCAGTAGGTTGGGAATTTACTTGCGCTATGGGAGACATTAATTAAAACTTTCATGTATTGGTGTGATATATCATAATCACTTTAAGAAAAATACTATCTCATTACAGATAATTACTCCCATTTCAAGTAGCTTCAGGCTATTGAAACAAGCAAGGAGGACTCTGTGGGTGCTGGGTGTAACCTGGTGATGCACAAGTTTCACCACTAGCCGTGAGGAGCTCCATGGCACAAATGACCTTGTGGCCTTGCGTACTCACTACTGAAGGGAAACTGGTGGCAGGGGTTTTGATGGGTGTCACTCACATACACCAGTTTCCAGCATGTGCATTGGTGGTATGCAAACATCTCAACAACCTGAACAGTTGGATTTTTTGAGTATGTATTTGTGATAACAGTGTTGAATTATCTGTATGCATTTTGTTCAACTAATTGTGTCCATGTGGAAAAATAGTCTCCAGAAGCTGTTTTCCATCCATCGTGGTTTAACCCCAGCCAGCAACTAAGCACCATGCGGCTGTTCACTCACTTTCATCCCCAGTGGGATGGGGAAGAGAATCGGAAGACTAAAAGTGAGAAAACCTGGGGGCTGAGATAAAGACAGTTTAATAGTTAAAGCAGACGCCATGCACGCAAGCAAAGCAAAACAAATAATTCATTCACTGCTTCCCATTGGCAGGTAGGTGTATAGCCACCTCCAGGAAAGCAGGACTCCATCACGCGTAACAGTTACTTGGGAAGACAAATGCCGAACTCCAAACATCCCCCTCTTCCTTCCTCTTACCACAGCTTTATATGCTAAACATGATGCCATTTGGTATGGGATAACCCTTTGGTCACTCAGTGTCCCAGCTGTGTCTCCTCCCAAATTTTTTATGCACCCACAGCCTACTCACTGGTGGGGTGGGGTGAGGAACAGGAAAGTCCTTGACTGTGTTTAAGCACTGCTTAGCAGTTACAAAAATATCATGTATTATCAAAATACAAAAACAGTGTATTATCAACACTGTTTCCAGCACAAATAATAAAAACTAGCTACTATGAAGAAAATTAACTCTATCCCAGCCAAACCCAGCACAATAAGCTGTGTCTGGAAGTACCTTATTTGGCTTCATACCATGCAGTCATTCTAAGACATGCTCCACTAGCATACTGATGCTAGCAATTTGGGCCTTAATGTTTAATTACATCAAAGCCATGGGACAGTAGCTGAAGTATCTGGATGGAGCTATGGTCAAAATCCAGACTCAGCAATATGAGGTTAATTAGGGAGGACTATAAAAGAAATTAGTCTGATAAAGAACTATCATAGCTTAAATGCATACTTACTCTTTTTTTCAACTGGCAGTTCACGAGGTCAGATGCAATCACTTCTCTTGCATCATTTCTGGAAAGGAAAAGGCTGAAGAGACCTAGGCATTGTATCAGCTGAGTATCAGGCTACCTGGATCCCACCTTAAACTCGTTTGACCCCAGGAAGAAAACATAAACATACAGTGCCAAAATTAACAATCCGTGAAACTATTACTGTAGAGAAGCAGGTAATACACTGCCAAATACACCCTTGCCATCACCATTGGGATCCTGACATTTCCCACCACCAGAGTGGGCTAGGAGGGCTGCTACCTACAAGACCCCTTTTCCAGAGGCCAGTTTCTGTGGGACTTGTTACAGCATACGTAAAGAAAATATTTAGATTGTATGTGTCGCTGTAGTACAGAGAGCTATTCCCTTATGAGTCTTGATTTGTCTGTGTTTGTAAAGCATCTGAAATTCCTCAGGGACAAGTTGTAGGAAGCAAAGCAAAATAATCCTTGTAGGCATTGACAGGGGCAAGGGGAATTGCATTGCCCTGGTTTCTGTTAGAGCCCAATAGCTTCAGCTCATACATCAGAATATTCTGATTACTGCCATTTAGTTATTGTATTATAACAATATAAAATTATAACAACACAAAATTATAACAACATAACACTTCAAATATTTCAGCTGTTTTCCCTAAGTGTACACCAAGATACATTTCAGCAGACTCAAACGCAATGCTTAGTTTCCTTTCTCTTAAAGGAAAGCTTGCTGTATCTTTTAACACATTTGTTACTTACCTCAGTAACATGTCTAAGAAAGTCATCAAAGGGCAGAGAGGTGTCAGGTTTATCAATGCAGAAGGCTCTGGATTCAAGGACTTGTGTCTTTAATAAAATTATATTAAGAGTATGGAATAAATCACCTTGCGGAGCAGCTGTCATATACTGACCTAAGGGAGGCTAAATAGGATGTTGGTAGGTAGTGATAAATTGGAACTTGATTTTGTGCTAGCATTACCTTCAGGGGGAAAAAAAATCAGAAAAGTGAATCATTGAAACTTTTGAGTCTTGTTGCACTCATTCACTAATCCTGTCTGCCTACTTACCTGCAATGAGAAAGGTAATCCCTGGGGGGATGGGGTCTGATCATAGTTCAAGTGCATTACTACATATTCACTGTCTCTAAAATGAGAAGTAGAAGTAATATGATTACCCCAAAATGTGCTGAAAGTGCTTCTGCAACAGTATAATCACTAAGCATAGTTTAATTCTTCTTCCCATCTGTTTTTACTTGCAATTCATTCAGACTGTGTTTCTGGAGAAAAAACATGGTTTCCCTGGCAGATCTGTTAGGATGGGACATGATTAGGGACCACTTCTTCCTCTGCAGCTGACCAAAACCTGGTTGTTTCTCTGGAGACACAGAGCATATCCTGCCCCTTCCCCCCACCCCAAAGGATAGGAAAATACATACAGGAAACCATAAAAGTACAGTATTACCGGAAATCTGGTGTGTTTTAGAGAATTCTACAGGCCGTATGTGTTTGACAAACACATCAAAAATTGACAAGTTTAACAAAAAAGCAAACTAAAACCCATCAGGAAGCAAACAAACCATGAAGGAAAGAGAGTCACACCTTCATTTCTCTTCTGAAGTATAAACAACTGAAGTTGTTTGTGATTGCAGACAGGAGAACATATTTGTTTATTTTCCTACTACAATTAAAATTATCGAATTGTAAATAAAGTAAAAGTACTACTAAACAAAAGGAAACCAACATATTATATCTTAATAGTCTAGTCAGTGTGTGTGCTTAATATTTCTCCACATCAACTATATCACACTTATATTGGCAAAGGAAGTATGTCTTTGTAGGCAGCCTAAAATTATTGTTTCTCAAGGTAACCTTGGGTGAACCCATTGTACTCCAGAAAGAAATCTTCACTCTTCAGGATTAATCAATGAGTTTAGAGAAAAAAGAGTCTTTGGCAAGGGGAAAAAAAAAGCAAAAAAAGCTGTACACAGAAGAAGAGAGTCAAATCAGTTGAATAGAAAAATCACCTTTAATTTATCCTTTAATTTGACAGCAAAATTCTGACAGGAAGTTCCTGAGATCTGCCAAGAACATAGTTCACAGAGGTAATGGAAAAAAACCTTCCTTTGTTCTAACCTAAGCTCGTTGAAACAGCTTAGAAAATTAAAAATAAAGCAAAAAGATTCCATTAAGATAAATTCATCCAGAAAGGAACAATTTTTTTTGCTTTGCTAGCAAAATATTTGGGAGTGGTTCAGCTGAAATGACACACTCCCACGTAAAATTTCAGGGTTGTAGCAACTAGAGTTTCTGCCCAAAAAACCCCAAAGAAGCAGCAATGCTTGGGCTTTGGTCCTAAAGCACATCAGGTACCATTTTAACAGTTTTATAGTACTGATGATTGAATTACAGCCTCTAGGAATCTTCCTTTTTCAATTACTGGTATAGATATAGCCAAAATGTCCAAGGGTTGTTTGCATCTAAGCTCAATGTTCTAGAAAGGCAGGCTACGCTTATTACAAGGCTGACTTGCTGTGCTGGGATATTACAGTGAACTAATTCATTTGATTTAAGCACATCACTGTTTCTCTTAGTAAACAGTCTCAGTGAGCTACTAATTCCATATAATCCCACTCATGACAAAAAATTTGACTTGTTCAAAATTAAAGACTCCCTCCCTTTCAGAGATACATGTAGTTTTAAAAAGTCATGGTTTCTTTTCCCAATCCTCTTTTAAATAATGAGATGAGACTTGCTCTGGGTGATTTTTCTGGAGTAACAGATTCTGACATTCTAATGTCCTGAAACTGTAAAATACTAGGTTCTAACATTCATCTGAGTTTTTGCTGTGTTTCATCCCATTCATTGTATATGGGCACCATTTGAATCACTTGACCTGTTCTTCCGTTTATACAGTGTTTATACTCTTCAAACACTTAGTCTTGCTGGCTTCTGGTAACCAACTTCTTGGTTATATTAAGGTCTCCTATCACACCACTATAAAAGAATTATTTTGTTGCTCCTCTCCAAAACCGGAATTCCTCCAACTTTTTTAAATCTTTCTGGTGTTATTTTAATCAATATTGTCATTTAGGTGGGGACTAGGCTTAGACATGTGAAAGAAAAAAGTAATTTTCATGGGCAAAGAAAAAAATGTTTCTGGGAATTCTGTCCAAAGCCATCAATTTCTCCCTGGCTGCAATTCTGATACACTATTTGACATCTTTCCTGGGTCACCAAATGTGCCAAATGTTTCCATTTTACTGAATTTTGAGTTTTTCATAATGACTCCAGTTAAGCTATTCAGCAGAGGTATTTTTTTAATTTTGTCACACTTTTTGTCACACTAAGATCAGTAATGTAAAGAGATTCCACGTATTCCTTGGAAGATGTTATTTTACATTAAGACAATGTATACATTGGCAAGATATACACTGGTATTATCCAATTGTGGTTCGGATGAATTTTAATAAAATATTTTTTTCTTGTCTGGGTTTATGTTTTCCTCCATTCTACATTTCACAAAACTTTTATATAAGCTTTAAAATTAAGACACAGCCATCTGTAGAAGGGGAAAAAAAGGTAATGATACCTTTTTCAAATACCATTTTTTTCCTCTTCTCCTGTGTATGTGTGGGTCTTAGGGACAGTTTCCTTTGTCGTTCCTAATCATCCCACAAAAAGGAACAGCTCTGAGAACAGTGGAGTAGTTCTGCCATGCCCAAAGGTGACAACTTCCCTCCACATTTTTCTGACCTCTAGAAATAGCAGGCTATTTCTATCCAGGATTACAGTTCAGCCTTCCTTAATTTTAGTGCACAGCAGCCAGAACAGTGCTGGTCAATGGGAAGGTCCAGCCATCCCATTGATGTGTCTATGAAATGGAAGAGACTGGACTGTGCAATTAGGAAAAAAAAATGGTGTGAAGGACAGGGAGAACAAACAACAATGAAAGCTGGTGTCATTCTCCCTTGCTGCACTTCCCCCACCCCTTCAAATTTTCTCAGGATGTTCTGAAGGTGCAATTAAGGGGTACCTGGCAACCCAGCTGCAAGATACGAAGTGGAGAGTGAGAAGAGAGAAGAGCTATCAGATATGTAAACAGTGTGTTTATATTTCTTGAGATGTAAATATCATTTATAAAACTTGTTGTCCAGAAGTTCAAAACCTAGCAAAGGACAGTAATGAACATCTTCAACACTGAACCACTAAATTAAATATGACATTAATGGGAACCATTTAATGCAGTTCAGCTCTGCTTTGGTGGCTGTTTTAATTAGATTGCTGCTGTGCTGAACTGAAAAGCTGCTAAAAGTGTCAGAAAAACATGGCTTGCAATACAGAACCTCATGAGATGTTGCTGGACCCCAATTTGCATGCATAATTAATGAGATACGTCTCTCTCTGGGCACCTTTTACAGGAATGTGATTTGATTCGGGTGTCAGGCGAAGACATGGGTATTCACCAACAACTCTCTGGCCTATGATCTGAGTACAAGGGCCTTTTCCTCTGATGGGCTCCAGCAGTGGGATGCTGCGACTGCTGTGACAGTCTCCCCCTGATTACGGGGCTAATAGGTAATTGGTCTGTTGATTTAAAAGTCAGATGCTTGTCGCTGCAGGTATGGACAAGAAGGTTAGGTGAATTTTAATGGCAAGGGTTACAAATACCTCTCAAAAGCAATCACAATTCCAGCAGAACTAAAGCCTTCCACAAGAAATAGTATCCTACTCAATTTGTTTGATCTTGTATATAGTACATCATTCCTTCCCTAGCTTTCTAGAGAACTAAGGAAGTTAAAGTCCAGCTTCCTTTGAACTCAAAAGGAAAAAAGGAAGGACAGTAATTCTTCTATGACTGCATTACATAGGCACTTTTGAATGGCTTTGAAATAGTAGGAAAAACAAAACTTAAAAGGCTTAATACCTCAAAAGGGAAACAGCACAATAAATTCATCATTTCAAGTATATGTCTCGTCACCAACCCTTTAGAAATACATACACATATTGCAATTTACCATGTAATATTTGACTGTCAAATAGTTTTGAAGTCAGTCTGGTGCCAAAAGTTGACGCATTAAATAAACAGAATTTGCTCCAATGTTCTCTGTTATCCAGAAAGTTCTGGTATTGGCAGTCCACGGGCAATGGCTTTTACTGTAAAGCCCCTCTACTGCAATAAACATGGTTTAAGGAACTCCATCTTCCTCCACACGCACATGGGAAAGCACAGATCAACTCAGTAATAAATAAAAATGAGACTGAAAATAAAAAGTAGTTTCAGAGGGTCATTTATACCTCCAGTCCTGTGCCTTGTATCCGTCATCCAGCCACAGGAGGGGCTCAGTAGGATTTATGAGCAAAGACTTCTGGACAATAAAGCTGGCCATGCAGTGGAAGTATTAAAAAAAATATCCTGAATGGTCTTTCATTAAAAAGAACAATAGAAATGTGGTATGACCTGCTCATTCAAATCAGAATCAAGTCCGTTTCAAATGCAGTATAAATAGCAAGAACTTCAAATTTCCCTTCAGTATTGTCTTATGGAAGATACTGGATAAAATGTCCAAAATAAGTAGCAACACAGAGCAGTTCATCTGGAAAACTCTGTTAAAGCTGTCTCATAAAGCAAAACCAAAGCAAAACATCATTAAATTTAAAAGCTGGGAGACAACACAAAGAAGTTGTTGACTTGCTTTTTAAATACAATGCTTAATTAAGTTGTGGGACTCTGTTAGAAGATATAAAGAGCTAGTTAGGATTCAGATACAAGAGTTGAGCTTTTGTAGGTAACCAAGTCCTGTAAGTCTCATAGATAAATGAGAATATCATGCCCTATGTAAAGAAAGAGGAAAAAACAGAATAACTACTCAATATGTATAATCAAATGTGGTCTGTATGATTTACCAGTCTGAGTGATTCATTATTGCTCCTTACTGCCCAGTAAGGTCCATGGTCTGTAATTGTCTCTTTCTTCTACAAATCTGCATCCAGAGGGTGTTTTTATGTTGCTTAGTATTTCATTTCAGGCCAGGAGTGCACTTCTGAAGCAAATGTCCCCACCATCTCCAGAACCCCACTGCACACCTCCTTCTGTGAGGAGTGACACCAAGACCCTCTCCTTTTTTATGGAGTGCACTTGACAGCACTTGCCTGTGGCCGCACAGCTGCCATCCCAAGTTCCCCTGTCATGTGAAGAGACTTTAGATGACAGGAAAAGACATGATGAGGGACGGTCTGCAGAGTAGACAGCAACGAGGGCCAGTGAGATGAACTGCTTGGCCATGCTACAGACAGTGACTTAAACACATCCATAGTGGGTTAAAAAAAAAAAATGGTCTTTTGGAGATGTACTAGGGCAGGAGCTCCAGCTTTTGCATATCCCACATCAAAAATCCTGTTTATAGAAGGCAAATGGTCATCTTGCTAGCAATTTGCTAGGCACAACAAGTTGAGTTATTTAGTCTGTTGGCCCCTATCATCGACTCTTCTTTTTCCTCTTTCCCCATTAATTGCCTATCTTCGTGTTCATGTGCATGTGTCTCTGCCAGAAGCCTCCCTTCTTTCTGATTTTCTTGCCTCTTTTCCACTCACTGTGGTTCTGCAGAGGATGCAGAGTTGAAGGAAATGTGTGCTGTACACAGGTCATTAAAGCATGACCTCCAGCAAAAAACAAAAGGAAGTAGTTGTTCACTTCAAGAAGGGAGTAGTAATTATTGTGCTGTGAGTAAAACTGAAGTAAAGGCTTGAATTGCCTTGTAATCTTGAAGATAAAAGAACTTATGCACAGCAATTGATATTTTCCTGGAATAAACCCCTAGACCCTCCATTTATATGTTTTTGCCTTATCTCTTTATCTTTCCAAATCCCTCCCATTTGAGTTCTCCTGGCTTCAGGTCTGTTGGATAAATAATATTGCATCTACATGAAGTGCATTATAAACCTAAGCAAATATCACCTAAACTACTGGAAGGAGTAATACGTGTTTGATCATCAGACTAGCAGATGAAATCACCACTCAGTTAAAAGCTGTGTACATTATACCATTGATTAATTTATTTGAACA
Source organism: Chionis minor (assembly GCA_013398295.1). Classification (NCBI taxonomy): domain Eukaryota; kingdom Metazoa; phylum Chordata; class Aves; order Charadriiformes; family Chionidae; genus Chionis; species Chionis minor. Next base: position 784,687 of record VZSF01000206.1, read on the forward strand.
CTTAGATCCACATTTTGACCTGCATGTCAGCATGGAGGAGTGATTGCTAAAAGAGATGAACCAGCATGGGAGCATATCACATAAATCCTTATATTATTGCAATAAAATATTTTAGATTCTAAATAACCTGTCAGCATAATTTTTAAAAAGGCAGAAGAAAATGCAAACATCAGGCTGCCATACTTCAAATTTCTTCAGTTCATAGCTTGGCTATATAAACTAAAACTTATTATTTAGTTAGCTTTCTTTGATTTAAATGACAGCCTCTGCATGTAAGAGGTAACTTCTTTCAGTGTTTCAGGAGATTTGTGCTCCTTGCACTTCCATTTTCCAAGAAGGATTTCGCTCTGTATGCTGTTTTAGCTGGAGAAGCTGTGTAACTTGGATTAACCCTATCAGCAACTGAAGGGACAAGCGACAACAAGGCAAATGATGAGGCAAGTGCACTTGACCAATGCTGAAGGAGGTCAGACAGTGTTAATCCCAATAAGTAAAATGACAGTCTGGAGGACTGGAGCAGGAGTGATAATCCCAAAGAAAAGCATTTACCAGCCCTATATGAGCATGTAGTCAGAAAACAGGGATAAGTGCCCTTTCCGTATCTGGAGGAGAGTGGAGGCTGACAGCATGAATAAGTGGAAGAGTTTTTTGTGAAGGCACAAAACAAGAATTCCAGAGGAAGCAGGCTGTAGAACATCACAGATATGATCTGGGGCAGGAATCCTGCTGCAAAAAGCTCAGCAATCATCCTCATCAGTGCCACTCATGTTTGCAGGCAGAAACTTTGGTAAAGACGACTGAAAATTCACCTTAGAAGGTGACCTCCACCTCTCAGCTGCCTTTTCGGGCAAGTGCTGACATGTTGTGAACTATACTCCAAAAATGTTTCCTTAAGAAACACAGCAGTAGGTGGCAGCAGTTTGTGGGGTTTAGCATTTGTGCATTTAGTTTAATGGCGTCAATTTTGGAGTATTTGCAATCAGTGAGGAAAAGTATCTACATTTGGCATCTAGCATAGGATCCAATCATGTAACTGCAAACTTCTGCCAGGAGATGAATACCTGTTGATCAATATATACATATTCTAGATACTTCAAGGCACGTTTCAGTAGCTGTTTTGTCACATTGACATAATTAGAGGAAGCTATCAAAGCCCTGAGCTAGGAATTGTCTATTTTCTGTAAACGCTGCAAACCTATGCAAAATTCAAGAAAATCATAGGCTTTCCAGTTAATTATGATGAATTATGAGCATTCTACATCTGGAAAATGCCCTTCAAGCAAAACTGTTATCTAACAATTTTATCCAGCTGAATCTGTTTTCTTCTGACCAGTGTTAGCATATTGGTAAATTTAATGCCCAAGATTGCAAGAAACAGAGAAATATAAACACAGAGGTAAACGTCTGTGTGTGTGTGGCCCTGAATACACATATTTTTTCAAGCAATAGAATTGTCCTATGAAGTTTAATGATAAAAAATATAGGCTTTTAATGTATGTTCAACACCAGTACCAATGGAAGATCATCTTTAAAAAGCTTAAAAAATTCCATCAGTCATGAGTATATAGAAACTATTGCACATATGAGTGTTGAGAGGTTTAGGAAAGGAGGAAGACTGAATAATAACTGGCTTTGTCCGCCCCACTGGCCTAGGTAGTGACCTGTTCATTATGGCTGATAAAGCACTTATGGCATAAAACCTCCTTCAGCTGCATGGCTTTCTCCTGTTTTTTCAGGTCTCTCACATACCTTGCACTCCTAGTGGGCTCCTGCTCATAATGAGAGTGTCTTTGAAGTTTCTTTTCCCTTACACAGCTTTTCTTGTACAAACCCAGTAAGAGAGAAGACAAATCTCTATACTGGGTTGACAGCAGCTCAGCAAACAACCAACAAATCCCAGCTTTGGCAAAATGGGCAGCCCAGGGGAGCCCTGAGGGTCAATGTCAGACCGTGCTTTCGTCACTGTTTGCATTTGCTTACAAGAGCACATGAACAGGAAAAATCGGGCAGTGATTGTCTCTACTCATGCATGCGGTCAGTAGTAGGCAGAGGACAGTAAATGAAACAAAGTGTGTAGCCTATGATCTCTACTGCCTGCCTCAGGATAAAGCTTACAGAAGATTTTTGTTGATAGGGTATATGTTCACTGGGAGAAACTGTCCATTTTGGTAAGACGTTTCCTTTGAGCATCTCAGAGAAGTCTACAGATATTGATTAAACTTCATAATGCCCCTAAAGTATCTCAGATTCCTGTTCTTATATAACAGATGAGTAGCCTGAAGGGCAGAGAAAAGTTTTGCCCAAGGTCATAAAATGAGACATTGACAGGATTAAAAATAGGTCTCAGGAATCATGGTATGAGTCTTGCTTAAATACAGTGCCTCTCAAGAACAAGAGGGCATATACCGCAATCATGGTTTACATTTCCCAAAGCTTCCCTATATGAAATATGCTACAACAACAGACAGAATGCAGAAGAAAATGTGCAGCATAATGCAGAGGCATTTTATGAGACTGTGAGAGGTTTCCAGCCCAATTGTTTTTATTCCTTTTAAATAAGAGAGAAAGATCAGCAAAAAACCAGAATGAAAAACAATCAAGCAGTTCTGTTCCAGCTAATAAATGACAATAAGAATGGGGAAAGGATATGTCACTTTCATCTGCCACAATTTTTCTTTTATTTGCCAAACATCATACCTAGGGAAACATGAATGATATGAAGATATCTATCTTCCTGTTCATGACAGAATTACCTTAGGCAATTTCCAGCTAAATTGCCAGAGCTGGTTGAAATGTTTTCAATGAAGAAATTGAAAATGTTTGCAGAATATTTTTATACCCATATAGAGAATTAAAGTGGAGGTGCTGTTTTTTCTTTGTCCCTCATACCCTTTCCCCCTCCCCTCTTCTATTTCTACTTGCAAGTTGGATAAGAGAAGATAAAAGGGATGAAGAAAGTGAGGAAAAAGAAAAAGAAGAGGATTTGGATTAAAAAAGGGGGCACGGGATTTTGAACATTATGACAAGCAGTCAAAAAAAAAAAAACCCTCCAGAAGTGAAATATTCCAGTAATTTATGTCTCAAAGTCATGATTTTCAATTGCATTCACACTTAAACCCAGCAAAAAGTGTCTGGCTATCTTAATCTCAAGCCAAAACCACAAATCAGTAATGTTACAAGTTTTCTTTTTCTTGCTATACAATGTTTTTCAAAAAAATATTATTTTCACTGTGAAAATTTTGGTATACCCCCCTTCATTATGATTATTGTGTGTCATTCCCTCTTAAAATTAAATGTAGATTCTTGTCCTAAAACATACAAAATGTATATTAAAGCTTATAAATTGAGTGAAGGTGTACCAATGCATCCAAGTTTTTGAAAATTATGAATGTGACTCACCACTCCATTAAACCGCTATAGCAGAGTGGTGAATCAGGCCCAGCATTTTAAATAAGGCTTTATTCCTGGAGACTGCAAGCAACTTCTGCAGATCTGACTTTGGGTAAGTCCAGTACATGATTTCCATTAGTTCTAGAACAGCCCAACTTGCAGCCTCCTTTGGGCCGGATGCTGCCTTTATGAGGGACTGAATCATACATCCTCCACTGCTCTCCACCTGTTTTGGGGTATTCCGAAAAAGCAAGCCACAATGAATCTGCAGTGCCATATTAGGCTCATAGCTTCTCAGGAATAGTGCAGGGGAGCAGGACTTAAAGGCTAGTGGGACACAGTGACACTCCTGCTCCCTCCTGCCCTTGTATTTCCATGCCCAGTTTCATTATTTGTGCTATTTTTTATTCAAGTTTGCACAAAAGCACTGCAAAAACAATTGCCTCTTTATTTTAATCCAACTGGAATAAGGAAATCCTTCTTCACATTACCCAGGCCACTTGCAAAAAAAATAAAATAAAATTGTTTCCATTACTTATTTATTGTATCGTTTTTAATAAAGTTGTCAGGACCACCAAGAGGACTAGAAGTTGGAGGACATTATGTAGGATGAAAGACTGGGGCAGGTGGGTTTGCTTAGTTTGACAAAGAAAAAGCTAGGGGAGATCTAATTGCTATTCTCAGCTCCCTAAAGGGCAGGATATGGACAGACTCTTCCCAGAAGTGCACAATGAAAAGACAAGAAATGACAGTCACAAGTTGCAGGGAAATTTCAACTGGATGCAATGAAAAAATTCACAGTAAGTGTGGTTCAATGAATGAACACGTTGCCCAGAGAATCTGAATGTCTCCATCCCTGGAGGTTTTCAAAGCTCGACTGGGAATGGCTCTGTGCAACCTGCTCTGACATTGAAGTTAGCCCTGCTTTGAGCAGGGGCCGGACAAGATGACCTCCAAAGAGCTCCTTCAACATAAATTATGCAATAATTGTTCTATGGTAATGCACCTGAGCAACATTCTGAACCTGAAAATAAGTAAAGCTAAATTCTCTTTAAAGTCTCTTATGTTTTCCACTTATACCATGAATATAATTTCTTGCAAAGAGCGAAGTAGTAGAAGTTATTTTATAAAGTGTTAACAGGAGCAATAAAGGTTTTATAGCTCTGCTGTTACTAAGCCCAAGCATTACCTACAGGGCTTTCAAAATAGAGATTCACAAAGCAAAAACATTGACACTTTGAAACCCCTTACCACCACCTTTTATTTCAAATCAGCATAAGCAGCTTATCAAAACTTAACAGTAAAACAGGTAATGAATCCCAATGCAAAGTATAATGCAAGCGAGGGTCAATTAGGAAAGGAAAAGGTGAACTCGCAAAGCTGTCATTATGGAAATCCACAACCCTGATGCTAAGTGAGGGTTCCCGAAGCATCATCTGCAGCTTTGGCTATCAGCTAACTTGTACACTGTGTTTTAATTATTGCAAAGTATGTGGTCAGAAAGGTTTGGAAGGCAGTGCTCAGCAAGACTTTTTGAAGAAAGAATATGCAGGAACTGTGCAGCATAGGAGGAAAATTGGGATTTGGATAACTGAGCAGCCATCTGTCCCAGGCTGTTAATAAACACACTCCAAGGGGTGTCCACCACAGCTTTTATCCGGATGTTATTCCACATGCTCATAGGGAAGAATTTATTCTGCTCAAGGATTTTTATTGCCAATGCTAGTATCATTCCTGTAGCCAGGAGGTGGCAGGAGATACAGGATATTGACAGGGAATAATTGGAATATGAAGAAACTCAGAAAAATATGACACAAGCTGCAAGAGGGTAATGAGAATGAGATAAGCCAAAATCTTTGGCAGGGAACTCTGGCAGAATTATTACTTTATATTATTCCTAATTTTAAAAAACTTCCAAATGACAGCCACTGGGGTACAAACTATCCTTCCCTCACAGGACATACTCCTAGACTCTAAATGCACAAGAAAGATTTAGTAAGTAATTTTGTAGCTCTAAATGGAGGGTTCAGACACTCCTTTCCCTCATTATACATTAAGCTCTTCTCTTGTACTCGCTAGGACATAAACAGAAATGGCAAGCCTAGCTCAGGGCTTTATGTAAAATGAAATATAGGGTGGAATTTGTTGGGACCGTTATCAGAAGAAATCCCAGGGACCTGCTCAGTCCCCCTAGAAATACATGAACTTGGATAGCCCTGAGGGTATACATAACCTTAAATGATCTACAGTCTGTGGTGCTTCTCACTGACATCACAGAGTCACAGAATCACAGGGGTTGGAAGGGACCTCTGGAGATCATTTGGTCCAACCCCCCTGCCAGAGCAGGTCCCCCTACAGCAGGTTGCACAAAATGGTGTACAGACCAGATGCGACCTCACCAGGGCAGAGTAAAGGGGGAGGATGACTTCCCTCAACCTGCTGGCCCCACTCCTCTTGATGCACCCCAGGATGCCATTGGCCGTCTTGACCACAAGGGCACATGGTCATCCTGTTGTCCACCAGGGCTCCCAGGTCCCTCTCTGCACAGCTGCTTTCCAGCAGGTCAGCCCCCAACCTGTACTGGTGCATGGGGTTATTCCTCCCCAGGTGCAGGACCCTACTCCTGCCTTTGTTGAACTTCATTAGGTTTCTCTCTGCCCAACTCTTCAGCCTGTCCAGATCATGCTGTATGGCAGCACAGCCTTCTGGTGTGCCAGCCACCCCTCCCAGTTTTGTGTCATCAGCAAACTTGCTGATGGTACCCTCCACCTCTTCATCCAGGTCATTGATGAAAACATTGGACAGGACTGGACTGAGTACTGACCCCTGAGGAACACCACTTGTTACAGACCACCAACTAGACTCTGTGCCACTGATCACCACCTTCCAAGCTTTCCCTGCCAGTCAGTCTTCAGTCCAGCCAACTGTCCGTTGATCTAACCCACATTTCCTAAGCTTTTCTATGAGGATGCTGCGGGAGACGGTGTTGAAAGCCTTGCAGAAGTCAAGGTAGACAACATCGACTACCCTCCCTTTATCTATCCATCCTGTCATGCCATTGTATAAGGCTACCAGATTAGTCAGACATGACTTCCCCTTGGTGAATCCATGTTGACTATTTCTGATAACCTTCTTTTCCCCCAGGTGCTTTGAGATGATGCCCAGAACAAGTGGTTCCATCATCTTTGCAGGAATGAGGGTGAGGCTGACTGGCCTATAGTTTCCTGGGTCTACCTTGTTGCCCTTTTTGAAGACTGGAGTGACATTGGGTTTCCTCCAGTCCTCAGGCACCTCGCCTGTTCTCCAGGACCTTTCAAAGATGACAGAGAGCAGCCCAGCAATGACTTCTATTATCTTGTATTGATGCAAATCCATAAACATGGATTCGTGATGTGAATTCATTGGTGACAATACTACTGATTTATTGCTGTTTTATAGAAAGAAGGAGGTCCCCAGCTAGATTTAAATGGCCTCTAGGTGTTGCTCCCCATGTCCTCTGCTGTAGGGCAAGCTGGGTGAGAGTTCATGACATCTATATCACCTTCAGAGGTCAGCAAAGGTTGGGGGAATATATGAACTCACTTTGTGGTCCAAATGCTTGTTCTTCTGGGTTGAGGACAGTAAACTATGGCCAGTAACTCTTCTTATCCCCTCTTAGCTTGTTTAGGGGTCTCCGTACCCATTCTGCCTGGAGGAAAAGTTTCAACAGGGCAGTCTTTTGAACGGGATTTTTCTTTACTTGCAGCAGCCCATATAAACTGGACCTGAATAGTGAGTCTTTCCAGCAATTCTACTTACTCAGCTTTATTATCATTGTTTATTCTTGGTCTCATTCCATACATAGTACACCAATGACATGGGCTGTTGGCAAAAAAGTAGAAAAATGACAGTTTGAGGAAGACCTCAGAGATATCACAATCTAAGGAATTATGGTTGAAAAGGAGTATTCTTATACCATACAAACTGTTCACAATTGCACATTTTTGCATGTAAGTACACAAATGTGCAGACATAATACTTGTTTCTTGAAATCACCCTCACCTAAAGTCCTAAATCCCAGTATAGCCCTGCCTCTATGCAATTTTATTCCTTTTCATTTCCTCCAGGTGAGAAAATAAATAGGATTTTGCTAGGCTGATATATGCCAGTTCTCCATCAGCTGCACACAAGCAGTTGTCTCCCTTTTTACAGGAGATAAATAAAGGACTTTGGACTTGTCTTAAGTATCCTTAATCACAGCTCTATTCGATTCAGTGCTTTACACATCACAGCCCTCACTCTTTCTGCCCCCAGACTGTAAAGTGTTTCTTTCCTAAGGAGAAGCCAACGTTGCCTCAATATGGGTGGACATGACAGAAAGATTTTGCTGAGAGTTTACAGCTTGCACTTTAGATAAGCTTTCCCAGAGGATTTAATCTCTTTTCACATACTTCAGACTGCCTTTTTCTGCAGTGTACACCTGCTCAGTTTAACAATTTCCCATTGTTCTGATTTTACATGATTTCAAAGCAGAGGTGTTTTGCTAAATGTGTAGTCACTACACATAGCCACCATGTTTAAAAAATTACAGCTGTTATTGGAAGTCCACCTCTCAATCAATGTTTGCCAGTATAATGTGACAGAACAACTCTGCAGACATTTATCATTCTAATTATTTATCAGTAGTACATTATTCTTTGCTCAGTCCTTTTGTAAAAGGAAAAATAAGCATTATATAGCGTGCCTTTGCTTGGGAACTTTTGTGATTTATTAAAATATGTTATTAGAATTTTGGTTTTTCATACAAGTCTTGATTTTGAATACCGATATCCATAATGAGGTTTTCTGAAATCACACAGAGAGCGTCAGACAATAAATAAGAGTAACATTTCTGCTACCATCTTCTAGCCTATTGTTGTGACAAAACTATGAGTCTCCCTAAACTTTCTGGGCTAAACTTACAGAAGCTTTCCTGAAACTAACTCGGTCCAGTTCCTGGGCTGATTTTAATCTAACATTTATGCATTCAGTTCTGATGTCTGCAGTGGAGCTGCATAATTTTATATGAACAGTAAAAGATAGGTCTTTGGTCCAAATAAGGATTTGCATTTAAAAATATGCATATGTTAAACAACTATTAATAGGAGGAACAAAACAGTGAGAGTTTAAAAAAAAAAAAAACAAAAAAAAACAACAAAACACACCAAACTCAAACATATAAATCATTGTGCCTGCATGGAGATTTTTGCCTGGACTCTCTTCCCCTCCAAGCCCTCAATCTCTGCAGGATAAAGACCTTCCAGAGCAGTCTGAGCTCCTTTCTGTATTGAGTGCACTTAGGGAAGCAATGCAATGCCTCTAATAACCATAACAAAGGTCTGTGATTCAGCAGAGCAGCATCCAGCAACACCAAGACAATAAGGGTTTTGTTTCCTTAAGTCTTCCCCCCTTCCATGGGCCTTTGTATGGGATTTACAGCACCTTTATTTTAATAACTATCAACAAAATCTATTATGAAGAAAGTTCCCATTAAATAATTTATTTCTATTTAGTACTTCGTATTTTAAATAGATTCATTTTTTAATGAAGATTTTTGGATCTTTATGGATGAAGGGTCTCTTGGCTTATTTCGGGGAGGACTGGATCTGTTTGCGTAATTTGCTGTTTGGAGAGGAATGTCATATAATCTCTTTTTAATATTCCAGAAAAGGTTTTGACTGTCTATGAAGGTATTCTCATCAGTCAAAAGGTCTCCTTTTTTCCTCCTTTTGAATTAACATAACCAATGACATGTAGCGGCAAAGCTTTGAAGACAGAAGTTACTTCAATCCTTCAGTTAGCAATACCTTTCCCTTCATACACTCATTCAGGAAGTTCAAAGGAACTCACAGCACAAAAAACGTTGACATCTAGGGGGTGTGATTCACTCCTGCACTGATCAGCTGTCAGGCTCAGAAGATGTTTGCAGCTGCGACTTTCAAGACATAAATTAGCTGCAAAGTCTTTACCAAAGGCTCCCAGCTAACCTACCAGAGAGGCGGAGGGACTGGGCAGGGACCATGGAGGAGAGGATCTGGAGAGGAAGGGGGAACCTAGCAGGAGACTGGTGACTTTGAACCCTGACAGCTAGTTGGGGGAAATAGTAGGTAACAAATGACTTTTAGACATTTCCACTGGTCTCTCCAGCAAGCTATTCCTATAACTTTCTCATAGTTTGAAAGGATTGAAAAATGTTCTCAAAGCTTCATATCTGCTAATGAGCAACTTAATATATGTGTCTGAAGTTTGAAGAGCTGTGCCAAATAGTCTCAACAGGATAGGTTTCTTAATGCCCGGTTTGTAATAAACATGAGTTATTGACACAAAGGACATCCAATACGGGAAGAGCTGCATAAATTGTTCCTTACATAAAAAGGAACCTCATCTAAGAAATTTGAATGAATGGTTCAGAGAAGGACTCTGTTAGAGAGCAAATGCCTAACTGATATCTGCATTCTCCTTGCCAAGGTCTTTGGTAAGCTGGGTGCATTGGGCAAACCTCCGTGTCTTGTTTCAGAAATGGCCCTTCTGTCACAACAGCCCCTGGGGCCCACCTTGCTGTGAGAAACTGTCATGCTGCAGCTCAGTGCAGCACCCCCGTAGGCAAGGTTGACAGATGCTTTGGTGGAGCAGGAGTGCTGTGACACTAGCTTCCTCATAGTACATTTACCGGGATTTCTCAATGTCCTCAGTCACCCACCCCAAGAAGGGCCCTTACACTTTTTGGCCATGTAGGCTGTTAATCTATAACAAAATGCATGCCTAAACAAGCAAAATAAATTCTTCTGTCTTTTTCATTCCTTCCCTCATCCCTCTCCAACCAGTTTCTCTTGCTTACCCTCAATTCTTCCTTCGCCTCTCACTATTTCCCTCCAAAAATTCCCATTAAGCAAGTATTTGGCATTTGGCAAGTATTACTCTGGAAATCCACAACACACACACCAGCAACCAGGTGAAATTAAATCAGGACAGGCAAGAGAAATGATGAAAGTCTGAAACAGTGAATGTTTATGGGGATGTTGCAGAGACCTGGATATGTTCAGTCTGAAGAAAAGATGAAAGAGACAACACAGAGTTTACAAACAAGCAAAGGGATGTTGTGAAAGAAAGAGAAATTTATTAATCTGCCAAACCAACAGAACTGAGGCTGCAACATACACCATCACAAAGAAAAGGGATGTTAAGTATTTCCTCAAAGGGAAAAAAATATTCAGCAAAATCATATTCAGAGCAAATCACTTGTCAGAAGCTGCCTCATGAACTCCTTTTAAGGTAGCAATAGATGAAAATCTTAAGTGGAGAGAGCACATGCTTGTATCTCAGACTGGCAGGTACTGATAACAACAGTAGGAAAGTATCAGCCTTTTCTGCAGCAGGAGGTGCCATCAATTTTTTAGAACAATTTTGAGCATTTCCTCCTGGAAACTCTGCTAAAACACATGGAAAATAACAAGGTGATTGGTGGCAGCCAACAACATGGCTTCATTAAGGCAAATTGTGCCTGACAAATTTGGTCACCTTCTACGATAAGGTTACACCATTGGTGGATAAGGGAAGAGCAACCGACATCGTCTACCTGGACTTGTGCAAAGCATTTGACACTGGTCTGCACAACATCCTTGTCTCTAAGATGGAGAGACATGGATTTGACCAATGGACCACTTGGTCGATAAGAAATTAGTTAGATGGTCATGCTCAGAGAGTTGCTTCAACAGCTTGGTGTCCAAGTGGGAACCAGTGACAAGTCGTGTTCCTCAGGGGTTGGTATTGGGTCCATCTCCGTTTAATACCTTTGTCAGCGACATGGACAGTGGGATTGAGTACACCCTAAGCAAGTTTGCCAATGACACCAAGCTGTGCAGCACAGTCAACATGCTGGAGGGAAGGGATGTCATCCAGAGGGACCTTAACAGGCTTGAGAAGTGGGCCTCATGCAGTTCAACCTCATGCAAACCTCATGAAGTTCAACCAGGCCAAATGCAAGGCCTGCACATGGGTCAGGGCAATCCCAAGCACAGATACAGGCTGGGCGGAGAATGAGTTGAAAACAACCCTGAGGAGAAGGACTTGAGGGTGTTGGTGGATGAGAAGCTCAACATGAGCCAACAATGTGCACTCACAGCCCCAAAAGCCATCTGCATCCTGGGCTGCACCAAAAGCAGCATGGCCAGCAGGTTGAGGGAGGTGATTCTGCCCCTCTGCTCTGCTCTGGTGAGACCTCACCTGTAGTACTGCATCCATCTCTGAGGCCCCCAACATAAGAAGGACATGGACCTGTTGGAGTGAGTCCAGAGGAGGGCCAGGAATACAATGAGAGGGTTGGAGCACCTCTCCTCAGAAGACGGGCTGAGGGAGTTGGGGTTGTTCAGCCTGGAGAAGAGAAGATTCCAGGGAGACCTTATAGACAGAAATCACAGAATCACATAATGATAGCAGTTGGAAGGGACCTTCACAGATCATCTAGTCCAAACACCCTGCCAAAGCAGGTCCACTATATATATATAATAGTCCACTATACATATAATAGCCCACTATATATATATATATATATATATGCTTGTTGTCCTCACAAGCAGCTTTAAGAAAGCAAGACTTCTGAAGTTTAACAGCAAGTACTCACTACAATTCCAATCTCTGATGAACAGTTCACAGAAGCTTTTATTAAGTGTAGTATGCCATAATTAAACAGACGAATACAGCAGTCTTGCTGCTTTCAGGATCCAGAAGTCACTACCAAACAATTCGGGTCTCTAAATGTTTTGATTTATAAAAGGGGATATAATCCCCAAGATTGACTGGTAATCAAACATTTTGTGCCTGCTATATTGTTGAGAAGGAGAGTCCCATGGCTACATCTCAATATATCAAGCACAAAACACTGACTTCTTTTTATTTTAACACTATAGATGTGAATCATCTGTAGAAGAATTTTCACACAGAGAATGAAAACCTAAAGGATTCAACATTCACTATAGTTTAGGCTTCATTCTATGCTTGTTCAAAATCTGAAACAGGCCCCTAGAGGAAGATGTGCTTTCATTGATAGATGGGGACACAGCTCAGGGACTCACTGAACTTTAATATCACCACATATGTAACTTCAGTTACTTGTCATTCTTTGGACGCTTTACATTTTTTCACAAGCTGTATGAAGAACTAATTTGACTTGTTTTTCATTGTTCTGGTGCAGGCACTTGGGCTTCTGAAAATCAGTTAATGACATAAAACACTCTCTTTTAAATTCTACCAGTTCAAATCACCATGGATATGTGCAGACAAAGGACACGAGGCACAGAAGAACCTGCATGCTGCACATGTGAAACTTATTGTTAGGTGACGCCAACCCATGGAAAGTGCCATTTTTGTTCCACAGAGATACTTTTAAAAAAAATTTCATTCTCTCCCTGTCTTTTTTTCTAATAGGCTTTGTTTGCAATGCACTACTTATGATACACTGTTTCAAATGTATTCTGTCCCTTTTCTTTTGTAGACCCCTAATATGGTTATTATTTTCTTCATAAAACTTTCCTTTGGATTAACTCATTCCCTTCCTTATCTGTTGGCATTCGTTGTAACAGGTTATTTAAATATTTGGTCTGCTAAGAAATAAGGTGTACAGCCAGAGCTGATTTGTAATGCCCCTTTTAGTGTTACCACTCTTCAGGTGAGAAGGAAGTTGTCACAGATTGGCAAAGTTTTCTCTATGTAACCCTGGAAGCTCATAATGAGCTAGCATCCTAGGTACCACACTACTAAACTTCTCAAAGTCCTCTGTCTGCATTGTTGCCATGTAATACAGCAATTGTCAGAGCATCTTACAGAAGACATAGTTGTGTCTGTTTGTTGTTTCCCTTCTTTCCCTTTATCTAAAAGAAGGGAGTGTAAGCTGAAACTATGTAATTGGTATCCCTTCAAGAGAAGAAACTGCAAGGAAGAGAGAAGACACTCTTGGGCATACAAATTCATAAAGTGGAACTGATGGAAACAGACAAGGGCAAGAGGTTTTAGGGGAAAAAAAGGTTTTATTGGGTCTCTAAGTAGAGCAAGCAGGTACAAGACTAGCCCTGGCTGAGGCTACACCAAGAAAATTAATCAGGCAAGACCCTTACCACCCACCATCCCACTCCACAACACCAGAACTTGGGCTTGGGGATCCCAACAGTGCTTTCCCCTTCCCTGCCACATGGACTTGTACAAACAGTTTATTAATGAAAATTACATAGATGAATGAGCTACTAAACTCTGACATGGAACTTTGCAGTGCACATGTGATGTGTGAGTGAACCTGGGATGCACTCATGTGGCTGAATTTCCAGATGGGAGGAAACAGAAATATCTACACATCTACATGTTGTGTTTTCGGAGAAAAGCGTTGAGTTGTGGGTTTTTTCCATTCCAGTTTACAAATAATGATAAAGACTGAGAAAATTAGATTCAGCCTGAAAAGTGCATAATCTGTTACTGAATAACTGATCAGAGGGACTGAGAAGTGACTGTTCTCAAACTTGAGGAACCCAGCAGCATGTCACACTGAAGGCAGCAGCTGCACAGGAGGAAAAGACTGAACAGAGAGAACAATGAAAAGTGGGTAAGAGTTGATAGGAAGCATTTGAAGGCTTCTACAGATCACTGTATTCAGGAAAAGAAAACAAAAATAAAAACTTTGAGGTTTTCTGAAAGCTCCAGAATTAAAGACATTGCCCCAAGTGTTTGACTTATTGTTATAATGCTGTAAGACACAGAAACTCATTTTATCACTTAATCACTTAAGACATCACTTAAGAAAAAACAGCTCTCAGGGATCCAGTGAAGAATTTGCGTATATGTCTAAATGTGTGTGAGAGAGACAGAAAGAGAGAAAGAGACTATTTTTAAATCCTTTGAAGATCTACAAAGTAACTTTGGTTTTATTAAGAGGAATTTCACCCAATGGGCCTGACATTTCAGCTTGCAGAAATGCAGCTGACATCTCTTGATAACAAGTAGACCTGGGAACATAGTTAAGGGAGGGCAGAAGAAGTAGCCTGCGCACAGAACAGAAGAACTGGAATTGAATAGCAGCTAAACACAATGTCAGGGGAGAAAAAATAATGCCAGGGGAAGTAAAAATGTCTTTGTAGGAAATCACCACTAAGTTTCCTATTGGAAGTTTATCCACAGTTTTCATGCTACAGGGGTGGCTGGTATTTTGTCCCATCTCTATTGGCCTTTGGCACCAGGCTCAGTCAAAACTGTCGCCCCTACGCAGCCAAATGGCTAATTCAGTCTACATTGCACCTGTTCAATTACAATGCTTCCAGCCAGAGAGCTGGAAGCATGCACTGTGATGAGGACTTTGGCAAGAGCATGTCTGGAACCTTAAAGGAGGGTTTCAAAGTGTCTAGTGTGGCAGATCTTGCCATGAAAGGGCAAGGTGAGAGTGTGGGCACAGGCAGGGGTGTGAGGCCAGGGTGGCCACCTCTGCCCAGGGATACCTGGGCCCCGGGGCAGTTGGTGTGCAGTGCTGAGTGCATCCTTGGCCCCGCTGCTCCAGGGGATGCGGCCAGCAGCCGCGGGCAAGCTGCCTGCCTGTTCTACACCGCTTCTGGGGGGAAAGGGGCACAAGGTACCAGCAGAAGGGCAGGAACCGTCATCTGAATTTTCTTGTGCCGTCTTCAGAAACCCACTCCGTTCCTCAGTATCCAGACCTGTAGACCTGCAATGATGCCGCTTACCTTCCTCGCTGGAGCGCTGCAAACCTCGATTCATTAGCATTTGTAGCCTATATTAAAACGCTTAGCTGAAATGTGCTAAAGAAGTGAAACACATTAGGTACAAAGCATGCGGATAATATTGATGCTTATACAAAATATGCTTCAATAAAAGCTTAATAACTTACCAAGAGGCAGTAAACTTGAATGTGACCTCAAATGCACTACAAAAGGCTAATTTACAATTCCTGGCATGTTTCTACCTTGGAGAGACAATCAACACATGCTATTACAGAAAAGGGCTTTACAGATAAGCAAAATGAATATAATAGTCTCCTTAGCCTGCATAAATCAACATCACTCCTCTGACTGCCAAGCCAGTTTACACTAGCTACATAGCTGGGCCAATTTTGCCTGGTGTGACCAAAATAACCAAAATGCACGATTTTGCTCACCTGCTGGAACTATTTGGCATCGGGGCTCAGAGTGGGAGCTGCTGGAGGAGTGCAATTCCCCAGACAAATTTACATTTCAGTCAGAAAGATTATGCAGCCTTTGTAATCCTTTTCTGAATTAAAAGAAATTCTTTGAGAGAGCCCTTGGGAATTGAGGGCACGGTGGTATTGTGATCATTTGGAAAACTGCCATAATTACTTCTTCTGTAAAAAGAATCTCCATAACACACATTATGGAACAGAGAAGTTTTAAAGAGATGGGGAAAACCGACCTGAGTGGATTAAAGCAAAGGGGTAGACTTTTAATGGGATAAGGTAGGACTGGATAAAGTGGGTTCATTCTTGTTGCACCGAAATATTCATTCCAGGCAGCTTTTGTTCATGCAGTGAGTTGAAAAATCTGGGTCTTGCTTCTAGAGGTAGTTCCCTGGTCTTTAACTGCCTCTTAATGGGCATAAAAGTCAGAAATACTTTTCAGCATGTTCTCCCATAGTGAGAGGTCATAAATAATTGCAAACATACTTTGTGAAGTATATTCAACTAATTGTCAGGAAGACATCTTGAAATCTTTTCAGCCTGTTTGAGCTAAAAAAACAAACCCAAAGAGAATTGGGCCAATTGCTTCTAAAGGTTTTTTATATTCTCTAAGGAAACACAGAAAATTGTCATTTTCTGGGGTCTTGTTTTTATATTTTACTTTTTTCTTTGCTTTACATTGTTTTAATTATTTTTAAACTACAGTTCAAATAGAGTTAAGCAAAAACAGTTCAGAAAATTGTTCATCTGTCCTAAATAGATTTTCATAAATGTTTTTAACTCTCTGTGCCCTGAGGAAGCCTCATGACCTGTCAGAAAGTTAAGCACATACATGTGCAAAGCCTAAGAACTGCCACCCCCCTTGTCTTTCTCTCACCCCAGCAAGAATTCCATCCTATAAATTTATAGGCCCTCTTCTGGATAGCTGCTTTTCTATACATAACCCCCGTCCCCACCACCACCACCCAAATTCCTCTTACTACGTGAACTTGCTTCTATGCCCTTGTTTTTTGGAAGACATCCTGGAGTCTCCCTTCCCGGCATCCTGCTCACTTCCCACTCGCAGCAGCTCATTCTCATGCCCAGACTACCCACTCCTTGCAGCAATTTGGCATCACACTGTGAACTGGCTCAGAAAACAAATCTGGCTGGGAGCAAACCATTTCTCGAGTTATTTTTCAGCCCGTTCAGTCCCATAGCCAGTTCACTGAACAATGGCACAAATGATTTTCTAACCCCAAAGGAAAGGTGATTGGGAAGGGACTGAGTGGTAACACGTCTGTGGTAGCAGCACTAAGTTATGCCACCCTAAGTTGGTTTTCCAGCTACCCATGATACAACAAGTAAGATACCAATAGCAAGCTGTTTTCATCCAGTCAGAGTGTCAGGTTTTCAAGAAAGAAGATGAGATCTTATCCAAATGTGTGTTTCTGGTGCTGCTGCAATGCTGAACAGCCCAGTCCTGGCACGTGCAGTGGGCTTCAGGGAAAGGGGCCCCCACCATCTATGCTGGGGCTCTTCTTCCCATTCCCAGCTTCCCATCAGACATAGCAAACTGATATGCCAGCTGATATGCCAGAGACTTGATTTTCAGTCAAATCAGCAACCTATGTATATAGTGTGTTTTAACTGAGTAAAGCCCAGATATGGAAGGTCTGGGCTTACACTGCACAAGAAAGTCCATGGCAGTCACTTTGGCACCAATGCAATGTTTAATCTGAACCACATCAGTGCTATGCACTAAGATATCCAAATGCCACAGGTTCCTCTCCAAATTCTTTCTAATATCTGCTGAGGATTTCATACCATTTTCCAGAAAAACATATTTTAATCACCATAATTTGATAAAATGCAGGAGCATATCACAAAAAGGAAAAATACCGGCCTCTTAATGCCATGGCCCAGCAGGCAAAAGAGCAGGATGCTATTTAAACTGTGAATTAATGTGCACACTTAGAGTACAAATGTTCTTTATCAAGCGTCATATCCTCATGAAGTAGATGCTAGGCAAAATATGTTGTATAACCTCTTGCAAGAAGTGAGACACAAATTCTAACAGAAGGTAACAAAAGAATTCTTTATTTTCCCTCAAGGCTGATTTTCTTCTCTTTCCCAAATGGAGGAGGGGAGAGGGAAGAAAATTTATTTCAAAGGACAAAGAAAATTTGTGGAAAGTCAGAATAAGCACCACCAAACTAAACAAGCAATTTAACTCAGTGTCCTAATGAATGAATAAGTACAAATACCAACACAAATACCAACAGCAGATGCTGGAAAGCAATAGCAAACATTTGTGTGGCAAGTTGCATCCATTACAAAGTATCCAAAGAAGAATAATGGGAATATCTTTACTTTTCACACTGCTATAATTTTATTCATGTCTTCTATATCAATTCATAGACAAGAAAGACCATAGTTATTATGACTGATGACATTCAGCATTTTCCAGGTAAGGGCAATTTTATTACTATTCTTATGTCTATTACTTTTAATTGCTAGTACTATTACTATGTATCACTGGCCACAGATGTGCCAGAAGATCAAGGGCAGTAATTGTGTGTGTGCATACGCGTGTGTGTCTCCTTCTAAAAATTAAATCTTACTGCATTTTGGGTCATTTAGTTACACCAATAACTTCATACATACTAACTAAACATGTAAAAAAAGATATAAAAAGCAATTTTGTGTGTTTTGTTACAGGTAACAAAAGCAGTTATGAGTGACCCAAAAGTCAGTAAATCAAAATAAAATCATCATGCAAATTCATCGCGGTATGAAGTTCCTCCTGTCATTGTTAAGCAAGCTCAATAACTTGTTTAATGAACTCAGTCACAGATGGAGACTACACTGGAGACTTTTCAGAAGCAATTCTAAGTCCTTCTCAAAAAGTAACTGTGTCAGGCATTTGGGGACTAAAATTCACGTAAGAACCCACCTTGAGAGGACACGGAATTGATTGTACATATCCATGCCTCATACAGCAGTTTGTCAAAGCTGAGGGAGCAGGGAGGGGAAACAATGGTTTGCACCTGAAAGAGCGCTGTTTGTTAACTCCTGCTGGTTTCATTCTGGGGGAAAAAAACAATCACCTCTCAGGCAGTGTCAGGGGGCTCCTGCAGCCTGTTACCCATTCCCTGTTCCCAGTTCACACAGAAGTTTGGGCAAAAGCCATGTCAGCATCCTGCTGCACCCACTGCGGAGCTGCTGCCATGCTAAGCTTTCGGCAAACTTGGACCTAAATACCCAAAGTCTACTGACATCTCATTTCAGGCTCTCCTGCCCGAGATACTATTCAGAGCTCAGATTTCCCGACTCCTAGTTCAACTGTCCTTTCTAATAAATTCTAAACCAACATTTTAATTGTTGTTTTTATTATTTATAAAGTTTCACTTGATCATCACAGTTCTCCAATAAACTTTCACATCGCCCAACCTTTGAACTCTTTTTGGCAAGGAAGTTGCAGTTGCTGTTTGGTTTTGTTTTTCTTCTTGAGCGAATGAGCTCTGCTCTTTTTTTTTTTTTTTNCATGTCACTGGTGATGCAGGCCGGAAGCTCAGATCCAGCGCAGAGAAATTACTCCAATCCTTCATACAAGATGAGATTTTACACTAAAGAACACTCCACCAAATGACACTCATGCCAGTAAAATTCCTGTTTCTGTGATTTTTGCTGCAGTGAAATAATTTTCTCCTGTTAAGAAAATATATGATGAATGATTGTATTTTATATGAGGCAGTCATCAGCAAAATGAGAATCCAAGAGTTTCGGTGTTTAAAGCCATAAGGAATCATTAGATCATCAGGCTTCTGAAATATCATAGGCCATTGAGTTTCATGCTGGTATCTTACACTAAATCCAAAGGCTTTAGAAAAACTAAAGAATTTCAGTCACTCACATCTTTTAAGGAGATTAAACTGCATGTTGTAGGCAGAATACCAGAGAGACCAAGTTGGTGCCAGAGGAGTCAGAAACGGCAGACAATTGATCAGGTGCAGGATGTACCCAGAAAGCCAATAGTGCACTCATCACTGAGCAAAGTGAAAAACATCTTTTGTCAATCTTCCATGTGAGTTAAGCTGCATTTCTGATCCCCAGCCTGAGCCTGTTGTGGGCAAAGAAAGCAATATGTATCAAAAAAACAAGGGTTAACTGGGCAACCCAGTCCCACTGACTTGAGAAACAAGGGAGATCCCCAGCACAGTTAGACTAACTCTCCCAGAGTCCATAGCGATTTTTAAGACACAGCATTAGAGCCTCCTTTTTAAGAAAAGTTTCTAGATGATCCTTTTTGTGATGGGAAATTAAGTCTGCATGAAGAAAGTCCATGGAAAGACTTGACTGCACTTCCTCAGTGGTACTGCCTAGTGGGGTAGGCCAGCTGTGGCATCACCTGGCGCAACTGGATGATTGCACAGTCCCTCTGGCCACGTCCTCCTCCAGCTACAGCTCTCCAAGAATGGTTCAGATCATGCTTTAAAAAATATCCCATTCATATTCACAGCTTTTATCATCTCAGAACTTTTAAAAGTTTAAGTAAGAAATCTGAATATATTTAACAGTCAGCAACCACGGCGTACGGAATAGCATGAAGTGACTGGGAAAATGTACAGGAGAATTATTCCCAAGGGAAGGTGGCAGAGAAATGAGCATCTTGTTGAAGTGCCCAAAACAGCTACCAATTAGGGTACAAGTTTATCAAACATTCATCAACACCATCCTGCTATATGCTTCAAATATTCAGCGTGAAACTGTGCCCTACCTTGTAGTGACTCCACATGGGTTGAAAGATCCCCAAAATCCAGAAAAGACATCAGAAAAGTAAATGCTATCCGGATGGATATGGGCAAAACTTCATTATAATCATCTCACAGTGAGGTAGCTGCATTCAAGAGAATTGCTCAAGGGAAGAACTGTGAAGAGCTACTTTGTCATCTCACTGCATCAGAACACTTTCTCTTTGATTACAGCTAAAATCTATATGCTCTGCTGATTCAGGAACTCTTAATGTATTTCTTAAGTGCTACTTTTTGATTATTGAGCAAGGATAAAGTAAACAATGAGTGTTCTTGGAGTACTAAAGACATCCTTCTGGATTATAAGTGATCAGGAATCACAAAAGTCTGGCAGGCACCCATGGGGTGCATAAAATGGAATATTCAATATTCTCTAGAATACCCCCTTGTCTTCAAGGGATCCTCCTGCACATTTGCAATGGCTCATCAGCCACTTCAGCTTGCTGTCTTTAAGTAGAGTGGTAACCCATATAAAAGCAAATCACAGCAGGATTCAAGTTCCTGAAAGAACAGAGGAGCAAAGTTTCTACCTGATATATTGAACGCTGTGAGTCTTTACTCAATTTCTCAGAGCTGGCAGGGCATAGTTTATGCTAGGGAAAAGTGACTTTAACGCCTCTTATCAATGTCTCTGCAGAGATCAGCCCCTGATTTGGACCTTTGACTCATTTGTCAGCTTCGTGCTTGTTAGAGGAAACATCTGTGGGCAATGACACCAGTGGGTTGTGGTAGCATGCGAATTGACTCTCCAAGCTCCCCAGGTAACATGGTCCACTGAGACCACACAGGGATGTGACTGGTATTTGTTTCAGCTCATAAATGAAAAAAAGCAAAATGTCATCCAGTGCTTCAGAATGAAAGAAAATAATTCCTTTGGACAGACTGATCTAATTTTATCAGCATTGACTTAAGTGGCAGGTCAGGGTGAAAGTCTTTTGAAATTTCTGTGTTGGAGCAGAAGAGATTTGCCAGTAAATACAGAAATAAACTCTACCCAAGATTTATCTTCTCTGACAGATTATAAGACAGGGGAATGTGTAGGTGAAATTTCATGGCCTATGGTATCTAGAGGTCAGACTAGGTGATGATGATGGTCTGTTCTGAACCAAAAAATATCCATGGCTGTTATCACAGAGAACATGCTATTTTAAAATTGATTTTAAAAATGGTGAATTTAGTGAAGAAAATAATATCGAAGTAAGAGTGGAACAGATAATTTAATCTTTTTTAGTATTTCTCTGCTCTTACCAGATTTTGTCTCTGCTTTGCAAGAGAACATCACAGTCCTTTCCTTTCTCCCACACATGTTCTGTTTCAACTTGAAGCAAACAAAAGTGACCTCAGCCCTGCACAAGCTGGAGTCAAGGGCTGGGACTGCAGGTTGAAAACTAATAAACCAGTAAAGCTACTTTACTTGTAACATATACCAAAAGAAGAAGGGACTTGATTAGCCATTTACACTGTAAAACCTCTTCAAATCTTTTTCTATTTTTTCCCAGAGCTTTGGTTAAATAGATAATGTATTTGATATATTTCCATGAATCCTATTCACAATTCTTCTGCAGACAATGCAATCAAATATTCTGTTTCATTTATTACCTGATATTGTTTAGAAATATATGTAATGGGTCATTCTTGATATTTATGTGCATACAATTCATTGCAGGCCACACTTAGTAATATATATAAATTCTGAGGATCATTTCCCTTTCGTATGTGATCAGGGAATGACTGAAATCTTTCTACCCTGCTATTGTAAAATGGAGTAGGCACTTGCCTCTGTTGCACAGGTGGTCAAGAATCCCAGTAGAGTAGTGCAGGGCAATTTCAGAGCTGTTTTCTACGCCTACCCACCAAAATCGAGTCCCATGATGGAGATCTGGCTTGCCATGGATGAAACTCTCTGTCCTGACTTACTGGCTCCAGCCACACAATTGGGGAACCCCTTAGCCTGCAGCATCAACAAAGCAGACTGCTGCCTCAGTAACAGAGCTGGTGTAAATTATGTTTTCATTCAAACTTTTTTAGAGCGTCTATGTTGTTAGCAAGTTACCTAAAACTTGAAAACCAGCATTTTTTTGTGTCAAGAAGAAAAAAATCATTGTTTTCAGAGATCTATCCTTCATGTTCCCAGGTGGCAGTAAGAGCCAAGGCTATAACAACATAACTTGGACTCACAGGCTACCTCCTATTCTTCAAGTGATGCATGAAAAAATGGTTATTAAAGTAGCAAATGTAAAGTAATAGTGTATTTTCACCCTGTTCAGAGGAGCATTAAGAACATTACATCAATTCTTTGTAATTCCAGGCAACTGCACAAGAGTTCCATCTTACAATGGTCCACAGCATCCCTGTCCCACATTTATCACCCTACACACCAAGACAAACCTCACCAAACTTTGGATACATAAGGACAGATCAGAAGCTACAAGGAGAGTGGATCACAGGAAATCAAGCCATTTTCCGCACTTTCATCTGCAAAAAAAAAGCTATGCGTCAAAGGACTTCTCCCTCCCTCCAGATGACCAGCAGAAGCCTTGGAGTGATGGGGAAAGCAATGGCAATTGTGACAGGACAGACTCTCCAAGAGCAGGGTTTGATCCAGCTATAGACTCAGGAGCTGAAAGCCAATTCTGTGAGCACAGCTCAGAAATGCTTGCGGTAAATTTAATGACAGGTTTTTCTTGATGAAAATTGGCAGCTGGTGACAAGTTCAGTGATTTTGAAGGGAGGCATTGTGAGGGAATATGCAAACAGCATTCACAAGGGCTTACTCAGTTTTTATGTGTGTCTCTGTCTACACAGCAACCTTGCTTAGGTAAAGATAATAATAGCTGTTTCTCTTTGAAGGGACACATATCAGCTGGGAGCTTTACATCTTTACAAAAGCACAGAATAATTTCTTTTAAGAAGGTTAAGCATGAGTGCTTCCAAAACTGGAGGACAGAGCTATCTATTTAGTCTCATGCCACTAAAATCCTTGCGAAAATTTGATGACAGGTTCTTTTTTTTAAAAAAGGCAGTAAAACATACCACTGATATCACAACCTTGGGCTCTACTCATTTCAAAAGATCCATCAATTTCATAAACTCTAATAGAGACAAAAGCATCTTAACACACTTCATTTTAGCTAAAGTGGAAATGCAGCAAAAAAAAGTGACAAATATTGTGTTCCTAAAACTGGAACTGGAGTCATTTGGACAAACTGTGAGACTCCTGTCTCTCTCCCTGGCAATAGGGAGATAAAATGTCAACTATTTTCTCTAAAAAAAGGGACAGTCTAGATGTTAATTCTTGACCCCTATGGCTCATCAGGGATTGTCTTGCTGCAGATGACTCACATGGCAGACAGCTTTTATCAGTGCATACTGTAAGTTGTTTTTTAGCAGCATGTTGTCAAGGACCATGATCAGAATCACACCCTTATTTCTTTTTTATCACCAAAGTTATTCCGCATTTGCAATGTCCTTGGAAGCATCTGTCCATGCTCCAGAGCAAGGCCTCAAAATCACACAAGCAGAGCTCCCAGACAGTTCATTTCACTTTTGCTGAACACAAGGCAAACTGGGCTTGCTGTTCTCCTCTTCTAGTGCAAAATGAACGATAAAGATTAGATAGATTTGATTATCTTATGCTGTGCCATTTTTTCCTAGTGACCAGGACTAGCTCTGGTTTCCCAGTTCTGCATCTGGAGAAATAAAAAAGATCACAGAATCATAGAATCGTAGAATGGGTTGGGTTGGAAGGGACCTTAGAGATCATCTAGTTCCAACCCCACTGCCATGGCCAGGGACACCTTCCACTACACCAGGTTTCTCACAAAGCCTTGCACTTGGCCTTGCTGAAGTTCATGAGATGGGCACGGGCCCACTTCTCAAGCCTGCCCAGGTCCTTCTGGATGGCACTCCTTCCCTCCAGCATGTGGACAGCTCCACACAGTTTGGTGTCATTGGCGAACTTGCTGAGGGTGCACTCAGAATCACGGAATTATAGAATCGCAGAATCACTTAGGTTGGAAGACACCTCTAAGATCATCGAGTCCAACCATCAGCCTAACACTGCCAAAATCACCCCTAAACCATGTCTTTCAGCACCACGTCTACCTGTCTTTTGAACACCTCCAGGGATGGTGAGTCCGCCACTTCCTTGGGCAGCCTGTTCCAATGCTTGACAACCCTTTTTGTGAAGAATTCTTTCTTAATATCCAATCTAAACCTCCCCCGGTACAACTTGAGGCAGTTTCCTCTTGTCCTATCACTTGTTACTTCGGAGAAGAGATTGACCCCCCCCATCTCGCTACAACCTCCTTTCAGGTAGCTGTAGAGAGCAATAAGGTATCCCCCCCAGCCTCCTTTTCTTAGGGCTAAACAATCCCAATTCCCTTAGCCACTCCTCATAAGACTTGTTCTCTACACCCCTCACCAGCTTTATTGCCCTTCTCTGGACATGCTCTACGCCTCATTTTCCCTCCTATACTGCAGTGCCTAAAACTGAACATGGTACTCAAGCTGCAGCTTCACCAGTGCTGACTACAGGGGCACGCTCAATCCCACTGTCCATGTTGCTGACAAAGTTGGACCTCCATTTGAAAACAGTCATGTGCTGCTTTATTCTTTTTTTTTCTTCTTAGTCATTTTACACTAATATTATGTTTTCTAAAGGATATTACAGCAAGATGATGTGTGCTCTTGGGAAGAAAAACCTCTGTACAAAATATGTAGCCCACAGAACGTGTGTGCTAAGTCATATTTAGCGTGCTTTACTTCTTCCATTCTAGCTCTCCCTCTCATAAAAATCTCCATTTGCAAACAGTTTAGAAAGAATTAGACCTGAGCATGGAGAAGCAGAGGAAGCCAAAAACCCAGCATAGTTGGTCCCAAGTTGTGTCACATCCTTGCCAGATACACTTTACAAGAGTAAAACTTGACATTTTTAGCGTGTTGTAAGCCAAGAGTAAAACAAGTATCACATATGGGATTACTATTACCACAGGTCCCAGGGACTGCATCAGTACTCATGTACAGCTGAAATCAGAAAAGGTTCTTGGGTCATTTGAAGAAGTCTTTAGAATATTTTGTTCATTTGGATGCTTTTCAGTGGCAAGGTTTGCTCTCTGCTCCTGCAGCACCAAGGTGTGCTCATCAAAAGCCTAGGGAAGAACATCTCATGTTCAGCCCTCAAGTTTTTGTGGTTTTAACATTTTAAAGCTAAGGTTATGGCAACAGGCATGAGTGGTGAAATGGTTGAAGTGGAGGTTTTCTTTTTTTTAATTGTTTCTTCCTTCAAAGAAATTTGTTTGATTTCTAATGTAAAACATGCATTATACAAAAACACGTTTACAAAAGCACATTGCTTCTGATTTTAGGTAGCAGTGTTTCTAATCTTGTTTCTTTACAAGCATCTCCATTGCATGTGAAAGGTACTGATTAGCAGTCATGTTTGTGCCAGACAGCACTCTTGCCTGCCTGCTTCTCCCCAAAACCTGCAACTGGACTCGGGCTGGGGTCTGCAGCAATTACTGCTATTCCTGTCCAGAACCCTCCAGATACCTTTGAGTAAAGTGCCAAGTTTCACAATGGTTTTGCTGGGTCTACAAAAGGAAACCACAAAAATACGTTCAAGGTACTCCCTTCAAGCTTCAAGCAAAACTGAATCTCCCATTAAGAGGATGACAAATCTCCAGACCGCAGCATCAGAGCAGTCCTTAGAAGAGCTTGTCGCCGTTGCTTTCCTTTCAGGAAATAAAAAAGCATCTATACCAGCTTGAAAGACAGAAGGACACTCATCAAGGAGAGATCCGCTTTGAACTAAGTGCCGGAAACAGAATTACCTCAGGATTCATCTCACCAACTTTAGACTCCTTGCTGGCAGGTGAGCTGCTTGCCCTTGGCTCCAGTTTTCAGTCAGTGAGATTGTAGGATTGTAGGGTGAGTTGCACTCCATTAAGAATGCCTATTTCTGTCACCAGAATCAATTTGGCTCATCTTAAGATGGTTAAGAGTGACGGGTGGGCCTGATCTTTAATAGTGCTTGTCTCTGCATCAGCTACTCCGTGAGTGTCGACAACTAGCCTATTTTATATGCCTTATTTCATACAGTGAAAATAAGATGAAGAGAATTTCACCAAATATTGCTCCCGTTTCATACTAGCTACTGTGTGAATAATGTTAAAAGCCCTTGCCCAAGCACCAGCCTGGGACCTTGCAAGTGGTTGAGGTGATTAGGAACATGTGTTCTGCTGGCTTTCTGTTAGGGTTATGCTCCTAGGTCACTTGGTACTGATGAAAATCCTACCTAGTTTCAAGCTTATGCCCAGACTGGACTGGGTTTGGAAATTTTAAAATGTTTTCCGAACTTTCAAAAAAACCCTCCAATTATTATGCTGCTGAGAAAGACTGAAAATCCCAGGTCCAATGTCCATGTCAGTTCCAGCTGTGTAAACCAGTGGATTGACACTTGCCTGGCAAAACCCAGCATCTTCATTTTATCAGAGCTGCAACCCCATTTGCCACTGTTTCTCATAATGACCTCACTATTTTTTCCTTCACCTGGTTATTTAGCATCTTTCATCATTCTACACTGCCCATAAAAACATATCATGCTGTTTCAGTATATTTTACATGTAAACAAACCTGGATGTAGAAGGACTTTGATCAGCCTCTTTCTTCTCATTTTAAACATCAAGTCTCCAGTTATCACAGTGAATAATCAAGCATTGATGGAAACTTTTCATTTCAATTACCTTCAATAATTCCTCTGATTTCTGTATTATTAATTTTTTTCCAGGCTTTACTGGAAACCCAGATTTAGTGTTGTAACAAAAGTGTGATGTGAACAAGCTCAACAGAAAGGCAAGACTGTAGGAAGGTAAAGAAAAGAAAGACTTTTTGCATCTTTTTGTCTGAGAAGCACAAGTCTTAGGCAATCTTGTGTTTGGATCTTCATTAATTTCACTTAACGCCTTTGAACACGAATATCTTAATTAATTTTCTGCTCGTGAACCACCAATATTCCAACTTTCAAACCATAAGTATCCTCGTTAAGACTGAAAACTTGATGGCCATTCCTACCATGTAAAATATGCTGCAGGAGAAACATGGACAGGTTCCCAACATCAAAGAAAACTTTACAAAGACAGAAGTGTGAAAGAACAGCAACAGAGACTTTTCAGATAAACTGAAAGGTGTTTATGTGGCCAAATTATAAAGACCAACATGTCATTAGTGAGACGTGCCCTTCTGCCAGACCCTTGAGTCAGGAAATTTCACAAACTCACACTTGAGTGAGTCCATAAAAGCTGTGTAAATCCCTACAAGGCTTGCTTTAGGTGTTTTTCTGAATAGGAACAGGGTTTCTTCAGGCCATAAGGTAAGAAAATTTTTAAAAATTCCTGTGAGAATTGCTGAGAAATCACATGGTAGATGAGGCCATGTTCGATAAGGCAGTTGCCGTCTTTGGAAGGAGGTCTTGAAACATTCCAGTGTTGTGACAACAGCAGCCTGAATATTTACAGCAATGCATGTGGATGTACAGAGGGCAGTGAGGAACAGTCACTTGTTGAAATGGGCCTCATAAAAGCAAGATTTGTGGTCCATGCTAAAGAGGTATGTGATACTGCATAAGCAAATCCTGTGGCTGAGCTTATCCAAGAGCTGCCTGGTGTTTTGAACAAGGCTGTTCCTGTGCCACAGGAACTCAGCAGCATTGCTGAACTAGCAATGCTAGCGATCTTCAGGTAACAAGTGGGTTTAAGGATGCAGAGGAGAAATAGGCAAAGACAGATTATCAGGAGCAAAAAGGAATTTTAAAAGGACAATAATATATATTTTTTTTAAAGATGCAATTTTTACATCATTAGTCTTCCCTGACTGGCTTGTTGTGAGTGTCAGTGGACTCCCTGTGTGTTTTCCTTATGTTGCAACACAAACACTTCTCCTGTTGCCTCCACCTACTGCACCAGCCAATATAACCAAGAGTTGTTCAGGGCCAGACCTTGCTACAGGGGAAAACCTGTATGAAGGACAGGATCCATCCTCTGGGAAAATGACGTTATATTAAAAAGCATGGATTACCCTCTCTGAATACTAGATTGTGTCTTTGCCCTTCCTGAGAAAGTACTGTTCTCTTAAGTATTGTTTTCTGCATAGAATTGAAGCAATCTCTGTGAAGTAATCAAGAAGGCCATGAAGAAGTTGCTAAACTAGGGAAAGGTGAAATGCCATAGACAGGTAAACCTCAGATTCACATCTTCTGAAGAGTCAGACAGCAAGAGATGGGTCAGCAGTTGCAAGAACAAGTTTTTCAGTACCAAGATGTTTTGCCAATTAATCCTTTCTGAGCTTTGCCTAAGATTGGAGAGTCTACAGAAACTTGGCAGAGGCTAACAGGAGGAAAAGGAAAGCTTCTAAAACAGGCTATGTCACTGGAAAGCTGGTAATCTTGTTGGCACATAGAGAAATTGAACAGATCAGTCTGCCTCTTTCTAGCCAAAGCAGAGTTAGCGGAACAGATGTAAACCATAAACAATGTCACTCACATTGGCTTTTTAATTGTTTTAACCCTTTACCTTAAGCAGTAGTCACTTAATACTGGATGATTGCTGTTTGTGAAAGCAGACATCAATATCCCCAGTGCCTTGGTGCCCCACTTACAAGATGGGTAATGTTGATACTCGTGATGGAGAAGACCTCAGGGATGATACAAAGCATCCCCCTTCTCTGTATAGATTCCCTTTGCATCCTACCACTTTTGAGATCTCTCTCTTTGCTGAGGGAGTGTAAAGAGTAGCACACCTGGAGCCGGACTTGCAGATAAAAAGGCAGCACAAGATGCTGGCATGCTTGGGCACCGTAGGAGCACAAGCAATTACTTTTACTGTATATTTTGGCTTCTAATTCTACTGTTAAAGCATTTAGATGAAGTGTGTTCTCTGTGATTTGCTAGCTTGCTTTTCTAAATGAATCAGCTGGTATGGGGCCTCTGGGTCCAGGTGCATTTTCCTTCTTTTGTGGATAGTGGGTTGGTGTTTAGTTTTGCGTTTGGTAGCTGTTTAGCTCCTATGTCTTCCTCACTCAGCAGAGTACCTGTGGTAATTAAGTATCATGTGGTGAGCTGGCTATAAAACACTTATTGTCTGTTCCATGAAGGTACAGCGTAAGTGTTCCCATGACGTTATATTCAGGGGCTTTGGCATTTCCACACCTGTATGGTAATGACACATTTTCAGTGAGACTTTTCCCTCATGTTTTTTTCCATTAGTCATTTTACAATGCTTTGAAAAAACAGCCTTTCAGTGCCCTCCCACAGGCATGGGGGAACGCAGGCACTAAGCAGCGGCTTTAACAGCTTTCAGACAGGAGTCACTCAGCACTAACTAGTAAACCCAAATGTCCACAGTATATCCCTTATCAGAAGATGTCATAACAGCTCTCCTGCACTAAGTGTCTTCATTTGGTAATTCTCTTCCACAACCCCATTTCCTCAGCTGAGGGGGAGGTGCTGATCTCTTCTCTCTGGTGACCAGTGACAGGACATGAGGAAATGGAATGGAGCTGTGTTAGGAGAAGTTAAAATTGGACATTAGGAAAAGTTCTCACTGAGTAGGTGGTTGGTCACTGGAACAGTCTCCCCAGGGAAACAGTCATGGCACCAAGCCTGTTAGAGTTCAAGGAGTGTCTGGACAATGCTTAGTCATATGGTTTTGTTGCAAATAGTCCTGTGAGGAGCAGGGAGCTGGACTCAATGATCTTTATGGGTCCCTTCCAACTTGAGATATTGAATGATTTTTCTACTATGGAATTAATATTTGGAATACTACTTCTCTCTTTTGTTGCAATAAAAATGTGGTAAGAATTATTTTGGGATGTAAAATTACCCCTTGCAAAATTCAGAAGAAAGCTTCAAAAAAGGCAGGCATGAGAACAGCACAGTGGATCCATAGACAGCTATATCACAGGAACTTTCCCCCAGAGTCTCTTACATTGCTGCAAAGTTCTCCTGCAAGGTTCTTCTCCAGTGAAGATAAATGCTCATCCAGGAAGGAATGGGCAAGGCACTAATTTGGACACAAGTATCCTGTCCACACCACAACTCATTTCTGCTCCCATTAGTGGTACTGTACTGATTCTATGGCTGTGATGGGAAAAGAGAAGAAAGATGCAGGTGAAGGCTCAGGCAAAGCTTGATAATCATCTATATGAGTGTTAAATTTACAATGTTTATGCTGAAGCCAGGACACGAACAAAATTAGGTACGCACCATGAAAACAATTAATGACACATTAAACCACCCTATAACCTAATGAAAAGATATAACTTTGTGGTGAATCTGTGGTCTGATTTTTTTTTTTTAATGTTACAGGCCAACTAGAAACTTCTGATGAGAGAGGAGTCCTTTCTCTGCTGTTGAAGCTATTTACAGTGTGTGTTTTAATTAATCTCTTCCCTCCGATACTCCTGCCTTTCATTGCAGAACTGACTGACTTTCTCATTTACAAAAATCCATCCCTCAAGCAGCTCACTGGCCTCTGGAAAAGCATTAGCCTATTCAAAGTCAGCACAAGGGTCTTCAAGAAGGTGTCCAGAAGCAGGTGTGAACTGCTTTCAATAATTATTTTCAGCTGTCATTTTGTCCTTCACTGTCTATTTGAAATTTAACCTTAAAAGAATCAAATGGCATGCAACCCATGTCATCCTCAAAGCCTGCCAAACTCAGAGCAAGCAAGGTTACGACACAATAACTCCTACAACTTTTCATGTCACTGAAGGTATTTGCAGATGTTTCTGAGATGTAAGAGATTAGGACAAGTGGAGGTTTTACCTGAGGTGTCAGAGTGCTCTTGAGAGCCATGACAGCACAGGTCCATTTCAGGACTGCAACTGAGGAGGCTGTGTTTGGCCAGAATTTGTGAACAGGGCAGCCAGCATCACCTGGCCACAGAACGATCCAGAAGAGAAAAACTTATACTTTCTTTCTGTCTCTAGTGGCAATATTTCTCAAGTTACTCTATTTTAACAGCAATACTGTTACTTGACAGTTACTTCACAATAGACTGTAGTCTCAGACACATTTTTTTATTTTGGCAAATACATGCTCATAGTAAAAATTACAAGGGAAAAAAAGAAATTACAGCTCTGAGCAAAGTGATTACAGCAAAGATAGACAGGAATTAGACCATACAAAGAATGTAATTTTAAGCTTTTATGATGTTGCAAAATCCCTATGACAGATTATGTTAACTACATCTTGGCTGCACACAAAGAACAGTGCTGTCTCATCCTTCTGGCCAGAGAGGGGTTCTAATCTTTTTCCCACATTAAGAAGGCACTTTTCTGAGGACACCTTGGTAACTGCAAAATGGTGTCTTGGTTTTATATTTGCTTATTTGACACTTTTTTATCACAGAATTGTAGAATCATAAAATGGTTTGGGTTGGAAGGGACCTTAAAGATCACCTAGTTCCAACCCCACTGCCATGGCCAGGGACACCTTCCACAAGACCAAGTTGCTCAAAGCCCAATCTGTCCTTGAACACCTCCAGGGATGGGGCATTCACAGCCTTTCTGGGAAACCTCTTCCAGTGTCTCAACACTGTCTTCACAATAAAGTATTCCTTTCTGATATCTAATCTAAATTTACCCACTTCCAGTTTAAAACCATTACTCCTCATGCTATCACTACATACACTTGTAAAAAGTCCCTCTCTAGCTTTCTTGTAGGCCCCCCTTTAGGTACTGGAAGGACACTATAAGGTCTCCCTGAATCATCTCTTCTCCAGGTTGAACAACCCCAACTCTCTCAGCCTGTCTTCTGAGGAGAGGTGCTCCAGCCCTTTCATTGTATTCCTGGCCCTCTTTTGGACTCACTCCGACAGGTCCACGTCCTTCTTATGTTGGGGGCCTCAGAGCTGGATGCAGTACTCCACGTAGGGTCTCACCAGAGCAGGTGAGGGGCAGGATCACCTCCCTCGCCCTGCTGGCCACGCTGCTTTTGATGCAGCCCAGGATGCAGTTGGCTTTTGAGGCTGTAAGTGCACATTGCTGGCTTATGTTGAGGTTCTCATCCACCAACACCCTCAAGGTCTTCTCCCCAGGGCTGTTCTCAATCCATTCTCGGCCCAGCCTGTATTTGTCCATGGGATTGCCCCAATCCACACGCAGAACCTTGCACTTGACCTTGTTGAAATTCATGAGGTTTGCACAGGCCCACCTCTCAAGCCTGGATGCATTTGTTCCTTCCAGGGTGCTGACCATGCCACGCAGCTTAGTGTCGTCAGCAAACTCGCTGAGAGTACACCCAATCCACTGTCCATGTCGCTGACAAAGATGTTAAATAGTACCAGTCCCAATACCGAGCCCTGAGGAACACCACTCACCATTGTTCTCCACTTGGAAACTGAGACACTGACTGCAACTCTTTGAGTGCGACCATCCAGCCAATTCCTTATTGATCAAGAGGTCCATTGGTCAAATCCATGTCTCTCCAATCTAGAGACAAGGACGTTGTGCAGGCCAGTGTCAAATGCTTTGCACGAGTCCAGGTAGATGATGTCTGTTGCTCTTCCCTTATCAGCCAATGCTGTGGTATGTAATATTGTTGTAGAAAGCCACCACATATTTTAGACATGATGTGCCTTTAGTGAAGCCACTTTGGCTGTCACTGATCACCTCCTTATTTTCCATGTGCCTTAGCAGAGTTTCCAGGAGGAAACTTGGATCTTGCTCCGTGATCTTGCTGGGCACAGAGGTGAGACTGACTAGCCAGTAGTTTCCTAAGTCTTCCTTTTTTCCCTTTTCAAATGGGAACTTTTCTACTCAGTGGGAACTTCACCGGACTGCCACTCTTCAAATATAATGGAAAGTGGTTTAACAACTTCATCCACTAGTTCCCTCAGAACCTGTGGATGGATTTCATCAGGTCCCATGGACTTGTGTACCTTCAGGTTCCCTAGATAGTCTTGGACTTGATCTACACCTACAGTGGGCAGTCTTTCATTTTCACAGCCCCCGTCTTTGCCTTTTGAGATTTGGGTCATGTGGTTAGAGCCCTTCAGGTAAAGACTGAAACAAAAAAGTCGTTTAGTACCTTAGTCTTCTCCATATCCTGAGTCATCAAGTTTCCTGTTTCCTTCTGGAGAAGGCCCACTTCTTACCTAGTCTTCCTTTTATTATTGACACACCTACAGAAATTTTTCTTTCTGATGTCCCTGGTCAGATTTAACTCTACCTGGGTTTTAGCTTTCCTAACCTGATTCCTGTCTGCTTGGACAGTTTCTCTGTATTCTGCCCAGGCTTACTGTCCTAGCTTCCACCCTCTGTAGGCCTCCTTTTTGCTTTTGAGTTTGTCCAGGAGCTCCTTGTTCATCCATGCAGGCCTCCTGGCTTTTTTGCCTGACTTGTTCTTTGTTGGATGCATCGCTCCTGACCTTGAAAGCGGTAATCCTTGAATACTAACCAGCTTCCTTGTGCCTCTCTCCCCTCCAGTGCTTTATCCCATGGAATGCTACCAAGAAGATCTCTCAAGAGGCCAAAGTATGTTCTCTTGAAGTCCAGGGTAGTGAACTTGCTGCCCTAAGGATCTTGAACTCTACCATATCATGATCACTGCAGCCCTTGAGCTTGACATTCCCCACTAGCCTCTCCTTGTTAGTAAGGACAGGGATCCTAAGGGATCCTAATTTGTCACCTTAAAAAAAACACTCAGGAACTCTGAATATTATGCTAGAATGGTTTCTCGAAATTTTTTGTTTCTTTAGAACAGTGTACAATCCTAAAAATATCCAGCCAGAATTTTCTTAAATCGAGATGCATTAACCTTTCAAGTAATCTCTTTCTGTGTCCCTTTTTTATAGTTTTGTTTTCTAAGCACTGATCCAATAAACTGGAAAGTATTTGTTGAAAAATCCATCATTTGCTGTTCTGTTTTAACTAAGTTGCCTATACAACCTGCAGTTCCACAATTAAATACCCATGTGGAAGTTAAACCAAGCAGGGCATGAGCAATGTATCCAACTTGAATGTGCAGCCACACAAGTCCATCACAATCCCCCACCACTGATGACGAATGTCATGGTTCAGCCCAGGCTCTGCCTGGACTCATCCTCCCAAACGACCCTCTGTAAAGTTTTAATGCCTCTCTCCAATGGTGAACAGTTTTATTTTTCACATATAGAAAAAATGAGCGAGAAAAGCAAAACAAATCGTTGAAACACAGTGGATAACCAGCTAGTTTTCAAAGGATGGTGCACCTCCCTTTGAAGCACACAGACAGACCTACCAGGATTTGTCCATTTAAGAAGGCACTAACCAGCCCAGCCTGTATGTTTAAACCTATGGTGGTTTGCAGCACTGCCAGACTTACAAAGTGAATTAAGATGATAACTGCTGGAACAGCGTGCATTCACAGTGTCCAAGCACAGCATAATTTAGTGCATGTGTTTCTCTAATTGTAACATCTTGCAAAAATTCACCACATCCACCACCCGCAGAAACCTACTAGTGCAGCAAGGTAAAAAGGAGGGAGGGGGCAGCAGGAAGGCCAGGGATTCCTAATACAGACATGTGAGCACTAACAAAGACTGCCAGGCCCTGATATTGCTGACGGGACAGCCCTCCTCTCAGGCACCGTGTTGTCTTTTTTTCATCAGTTGGACGCTTTCCTTCTGCTACAGCAGAAATCTCTTCTCAGAAGCAAACCTCTGCAATTTTTTGAGGAAGCAGCATTTTATAGTTTTAATAACAGCAACAGTCAGGTTGTACATCAGCTCCTACAGGATGACACGTAGGTAAGGTCACTGGAAGTGGAACAAGTTATTTCTGGGGATATGATGATCCAGCAGCTGAGGCCAGGTGCTTGATGGGGTTTGGTTGAATTTTCGTATAAGTGGGGAGGTTGCACATTCAAACTTGTCTGAGTGGTTGCCACAGAGAACTCTTGTTGCCCTTCAAAGGAAAATACTACAGGTACTTGTAGCATTATGGGAAGGCTGAGTTTCCAAAATACCAGGTGAAGAACAAGTGCTATCAATACCGGTAGTGACAAGGTATTCATGGGTACATTAGCCAACAGATGTCTTCATCACAGTTACAGACAGTCAATGGGACGTTACGCCGTGGGATTCCAGCAAGGGAAAAGGGCATTAAAAGAGAGATGGGTAATGGAACAGAATAATAGAA
This sequence comes from Chionis minor, assembly GCA_013398295.1. Taxonomy (NCBI): domain Eukaryota; kingdom Metazoa; phylum Chordata; class Aves; order Charadriiformes; family Chionidae; genus Chionis; species Chionis minor. The sequence goes on from VZSF01000206.1 coordinate 820,243, forward strand.
AGTAACTGCAGAATGATCACAAATTGATCCAGCTTATATTTAAAATCAAAGAATAAATAGGAGTAGGACTTTAGCTAAGGATTTGGGTTTCAGCAAAGCAAATTTAGACAAGCTAAGGAAGCTGATTAGTAAAATCAGTTGGACTGTGATTATACAGCAGCTTAACTGCACAAGGACCTTTAAAAGGATATTAAAAAAATATATAATACCCTTAAAAAGGATATAACAAAGGATATAAGCAAAAAGCTTACAAGAGCTAGAAAGGCAAAAGGACAGATCAGTAAGTAAAGCTAGATTTCACAGGTTAAGACATACAAGGGTAAAAAACAGGAACTGCCAAAAATAGATCTGAGCTAAATCCTGCAATGGATACAAACAACCCAACAACAAAAGGCCCTTTGGAAATATACAACAGAAGGAAACAAGGAAAAAAGTTTGCCTACTAGTCCTGATGATTGGGTAACCTGTAGATTAAAGATGATGTAGGTGTGATCCAAAAACTAAAGGAACAATTTACCTAAATTTTCAATATGGATGGATACACTGATGGCAAAGGCAGTGGTAATATACAGAGTGGGAATGAGGATATGGAAATTAAAGCTGGTCCCATGGAAAAGAGAGCAAAACTTGGAGGGTTTCAAATGAATGTGGGAAGGGAAAAAGTGGGAGTAGTCTCCATGCCAGAAATAAGGTTTGGTACATGATGTATGTATATTTGTGAGCTATTTTTAGGAAATCCCCCAAATCAAATGTGGTACTTTCTAAGTGGAAACTACTTACAAGGAGAAGGGAAGGAGTACACAAGGTCAGAAAACTTCTCCAAAAATGATCCAAACAAATATCAGCCCCATTATTTGATTTCAGTAGTATGGCTTTACAACAGTGTTGGAAGGAAAGGAGAACAGAAAACATGGAGATAAACAACAAGTGGCTCGCTAATACTCTAATCTCAACAGGAATTACCTACTAAATACGAGTGTTTCCCACTAGTTTTCATGACACTCCTGGCTCTGCTCAAGTCCAGCTAGTTCCATGAAAAGCCCAGAAACAAGGAGAGCACAAGAAGCAAAATCATGTAGCCATGCCAAGTATGTATTTTACACAGTATTTATTTTATACAGTAAAAACAGTCTACTATCACTTAACCTTTCTTTTTCCATTTCATTCACCATTTCCTATTCTCCTCTGTCTCATTCTCTGACTAGCTGGACAGAATTTTTAACTACTTCTGGTTTCAGTTCATTTTTCTTGAAAACAGATGACAAAATTCCTGACTGCTGTTTAGTGGGGGCTTGTCAGGACATTGCCCAGTGGTATTTAAACTTCCCTAACTAGGACATATCTTTCCCAAAGAATCCTAGGGATGTGTTTTCCTACCTATCTCTCTCTTATGTGTGTCTTGCCACTTGTCATTGACAAGTACATTCAAATCTATCAGTCACTTCTCCCTGATCAGCTCATAGTGGAAGTTTGTATCAGAGACTTTCTTGTCCTAAAGGGCTTTTTTAATGTCCTGTAGTCAAATATTTTTTCACCCACATCTACCATCCTTCTTGCATCCTTTCCTGCTGATATTCTCATACTGTTCGATGTGATGATTCTTCCCAATTCTGTCAGTGTTGCACTTGTCCTGTTTGTGTAAAGGTCATTAATGGAAACTAACAGGGTCAGATCTAGGAACCTCTTGCTACTTCATCTCTAAAACTAGCTATTTCCCTTGTAGCCAGTTCCTGGCGGTACTCTAGCTACCTGTGGTAATTTCCATATCTACAATCTGACTGTGGTACTGAAATCTGAAATAAAGGGCAATCAAAGGTGGTATGGAACACCTACACTCTTACTGAAACTGTCAGATGTTTTCTAGCCTTTATCAGGATTTTTCTGCATACCTGTTTCCAGCCCATATGAAATGTCTATCATGCAAAATAAATGCTTTTGTGGCTAGAGGGGGACTGAGGAAGAGGTTTTAAACATAGATACTTGGCTGTTTTGTAAAGGAAGAAACAATCTTCTGCCCCAAGAGCAATACACCATAGTAAAGATTGCAGAGTGATAACAGGGCATATCCAGGCCAACACTTAAAGAACAGAAAAAAATTTCAGGGCTTTTCACTAAAGTATCTTTCTGTTGCTTTTTATGTCACAGTTTCCTGAAAATATTACTGTGTTCAGAAAACAAAACAGAAGTGCCTTGAGAAGAGTTACTTGTTGGTTGCACGCGACAAGACTCTTTCTGGCAATATGCCTGGGTAGAGGCCTGAGCATCCCGCTCTGACCTCAGCTGACCCTGCTTTGAGCACATGGGTGGGACTGGAGCCCTCATGATGCCTCCTCCAATCTGAATCACCTAATGGTCCTGTGAAGCCAAGATGCCTCTATGCTGCCCTGGAGCACAAGCAGAAAGGCTGAGCTTACACAGCAGGGTTGTGTCAGCTGCCCAGGTGCACAAGGTAAGCCCTGTCTCAGGTGTTCCTGTCTAATTTCTGTCCCACCTCTCCAGGGAAGGATGCCTACCAGGTTTTTAAGGGGCTCTATCATAGCCCTGAGACCCAGCCATAGTGGTGTGCAGAGGCTGTAAGTTACACAAAGTGAGGAGCAACAACCGTGACACCAAGAAAAATTGACCTCTCTCAGATACCTACTCTCTGAGCACAGCACAGTATCCAAGGAAAAGCAATCTTCAGGATGTTCTGACTACCATGCTGTCCCCTGGCAGGACGAAAAATAGAGATATGTAAAAGTAACATGCACTCACTCTTCTCACTGCAGACATGAGCTCCCACCATGAGCAGGGGAAGGGGGGATGAGGAACAGTACACCGCCTGTTTCCTTCCTGAAACTGTGCTGCCTTCCCCACTTTAGAAAGCAAGAAAAGCAAATAAAGAAGTCAAATAAACTCCAGACCACAACCCTATTGACTCCCAGGGGTAACGTGCTACAATAGAACAAACCTGAAAGGATTGTTGCCGAAGTGTGGTTCCCTGCCTGCTGCCTCTCCAGGTCATGACAAGATGGTGAAAAAAGAAAACTCCACTTAGGTCAGCGCTTCTCTCCAGGGAGCAGCCTTATGCCTGAAGCATCCCCTAACAATCCACTGGTGTACGCTCTCTAGACACTGAAAGAAAGCTGAAGAAACACTACAATACATCCAAAAGGTTAAAAAAGACCCATATACTGAAAGAGCCAGTAAATTCTGCCTCCTGCCTTAGAGAAAAATTTAGTGCATGTATTCAAAAACAGCTTTCTGGGCCCTGTTTGCAAGAAGTTGGTTGGTCTCCAAGACTGATAAAGTCCAGAGAGTCATGAAAGAAACAAAGACCAAGAACTTTCTCATAAAGAAAACAAAGGCCCTGGCTGAGTGTGTGTTATGGGATCTGACCCCTGCCACAGCAAGTATTTGTTTCTCTCCTGAGGGTGGGCTGGAGCATGGGCAAGACTTGTTCTCCTGGAGCATGACAAAGAAAAGGGTAACATGCTTCTTAACTGAACAGGAAAAAATGTTTAAAGCCAACTATTTTTCCGATGAGAAATGGCTTCCACTGTGTTAAAAACTTCCTCAAGAAAATTCTGATTTTTATATACTATTTGTATTTCCTACCAGAAGACTGAAATTGAACAACTCATCTGCATGTCTTCAACATTAATTTCTGTGTCTTTTTCAGCAGTGTTCAGTGCATCATGGGTGCTGCTGTTGGATAATTGATGGCCACATGGTCTCTGGACGTACCACCTAAACTATAACTCAGATGACACATTGTGATTGCAAAGCCAGGAGCACTCATTGCTCCAAAATAGTTCAGCTCATTTCAGGAGCACCTGTGTGACAAGTAGTCACCCTCCAACAGGCTCAAAGGTAAAAACCAAAAACCAAAATACTGGACCTTCCCTCCAGGTAAAAATTCTGTTTTCCCATCATCTCTACCTTCAGTTGGAAAAACAGAAAGTGAAAATAAAAACATCTCTGCAAAAGGCCTCTTACTTTGGCACAAAACCAGTATTGAAAGCAGTTCATTTTGACCTTAATATATTCTTCCACATGAAATACTATGGAACCAGACAAGACCCTCCATGTTCCTTTACCCAGTGGGGTTTCTCACTGACCCAGTCAAGACAACACCTGCAGCCTTTGGGACAGCAAGGTCAGCCATGAGTAGTGGCACCAGCTGGGAAGTGTGAAAGCTTACTAGCTGCTTACAAAAGAAATATCAGGTAAAAAAAAAAAAAAGAATTAGCTTGGAACCTTGCCAGCAGCCCAGAGCTCACCCCCACCCACTTTGATTGAACTGTCAAAACGTATTCTTTGAGCATATAGTGTGCCGATACCATGGTGTTTGTCTATGGCTCAATGGCACTGGGAGGAAAGGATTTAGCTGTCTGCAAAACAAACACGCAAACAAAATCACAAAGCAATAGCAGGTGAGACCAAAGGCACAAAACTCCCTTTTCCGATCAATAGCTCTACAGTGCTCACAAAAGTGTGCCAGGAAGCAGGCTATAAAACAGACACCTATTTAAGTGATGACACCTTGGGGCAAGAATCATTCCTCTCTGGCCAGCAATAGGGTAAATCTGCCCTATTGATTTCCAAGGAGGGTTATTCCTATTTATCCCACTATTCCTCAGAAGACAGTTAGGATCTTGCTGTGCCCTTGACGTCCTCTGTCCCCTGCCCTCTTCACTAAGCATACCACAGCTATTCTTATTGACAGAAGTTATTTCTTGATGCACAGCGAGAAGAAATTGAGTCAGTAACTTTCTGACCCCTCACATACCCACACCCTCTCCCCAGCCAAGGAAAGGTCCTGATGGTGGGGCTGGCGTGGGAGGGCGCAGCAGTGCCCTGTGTCACAGAGCCACAGGGCTCGGTAAAGTGGCTGAAACCACAGGTCAGGCTGGATTAGCTGGAGTGGAGCCTGGCCAGAATGCAAAGGCTAAAACTAAGCTTGTAGGAAAATGTCATTGGATCTCTAATCGTTAAAGTTAGGCAGCATCTTGATCCCTTGTTATTGTCAAAGGCAGGTTATACACACGCATGCGGAGACGGTGGTTGTACTTCTCTGCAAACTTCAATTGTATTCACAATAAATTTTAGAACTGTGTCAGCTACGCACAATCATTCTCCTCCTAGAGCCTCTGCATCAAGTTATCAGATTTAGAGGGGACATTTGGCAATTATATTCCAAATTCAATCCTTATTTCTTTTTAAAATTTACAAGCTTACCTTAGCATAAAAATACTCCCTTTAGGGTTTTTTTTTTTGCATAATTAGAAACAGGTAAAATTGTTTTACAGCTGCCGGAAGGCAGACTTTCTGGGGTGACACTGGCTTATGTAGGGAGATTATTCAAATACAGTGGCAGTCTCTTACAAATAACTGGAAGGTTACATTCAGGAAACAAGATCCTAAGATTGTTTAACCACTCTGGAGTAAAGAGATATCACCACCTCCCTGAAACCCACCGCTCCCTCTCCGCCTCCTCACCAGCGTGCAGCTGAGGGGTGGAAGAAGTGTGAGCAAAGAGAGCAGGTAGCAAGAGAAGGAGCGGTCTTCCATTTTTACGCTGAACCATGTCCCCTAAAACATGGCATAACACAGGATCATATGGGTCAGTGAAGATACACAACACCCAGATGGGAGGGAAGTGGAATATAATATATATTATATATAATCTGCTATAACCTACAGTCTGCAATCAGTTGCTCTTTCCAAGTGATTTCTATTGCTGTAAAATGAGGGCAGGAGACACTGTGCCCACATGGGCATGGTTTAGTCTCACCTCCTTGGGGTGCAGATGACCACACAGACCACAGGGCAAGTCAGCATGCTGGTGGAGAAGCTTCATGTTCCAAGCTGGTCACTAACATTTGCTCTCACAAGATCCTATTTGCACTTACCTGTTCTCTGAAATTTTCTCTAGGAAAGCAAATGTTACCGTTGCCAAACGAAGTACATTGAAGTAAGCAGACTGCCGTGGTCCTTCCAAGGAAAAAGAAGTAATTCACAAACAGGGAGCTTTTTCCCTGTTCCAATTGTTTGCTGAAACATTTCATGTTACCTCAGCCATTTGCTGTTTCAGGCCTCAGTTTTGTTATCCAAGCTGGGAAATGGCAGAAAGGTAAATGTCTGCAGCATTTTCTGGCATGAAACAGCAGAAACATGTAGTTGAAAGTATATCTCATTTTCTGGTTTGATCATTTGTATTTTAATTGTTTGCAGTCACTCCTAAGAAAAAAAAAACAACCCCGCAACCTAAAAATTTACCTCCTAGTGCATTTGCTGTCTCTGTTAAGAACTGGAGGATTCAAAGAAATTTCCTGGACATTAAGCTTTTTCCTTTAGTATTTTATCATACGTTATATACAACAGAGAAATGGTTCCTTCTCCCCCTTTTTCTGTTGGAGTCACCCAGCCCAAAACATTGCGCTGCATCTAGGGAATGAGACACCACGAATGACCTTTGTAACCAGGAAAAAGGAGAGCTCAGCTCTCCAGGTGGAGAATTCAGAAGTTGCACTGTGCCTCCTAGGAGAGTCTGATTTCTGAGCTCAAACCTTCAGACTTAGAAAAGTTCAAAACTGAACTGGGATTTCAGCATAGAGCAGAGAGTGTGTATCAGCCTTGGGACAAAAGTAAACTGGGTGCAGTTGTTGATATCTGCTACATGGGGTCTACAGCATGGCATTTCCACCAGCTGGGCCAAACAGTGAGAACTAACAAACTGATTTTTATCTTTTTACCATCTCTGTTCTCTACTGCCAATAGTCCTAGGTTGGTATAATCCTGATATTCTGCTAGCTGGAATAGTGGAAATGTGTTTCCACTACTGAAGCAGTAGCAGAACAGTTAGCTGAGTTAGATGTTTTACTTGCGTTCACATTGGAGATATAGTAACAGGATACAAGAGAGGAAACCATTGGAAATTGCACTCCGTTTTAATTTCTGAATATCAAGACTGGGTGAAACATTAAGGTAGCGTCGTTACAACAGCAGGATACTTATCTCATAAAACCCTCAAGTTTGGTTCCTGCACAGATTGCTTCAACAAGAAAAGGCTGGAGGGCTGAGGTAGTGCCTTTCAGTAAAATAACATGCGATGGAAAAAAGAAATCCAACAAGCTTTTGGATATGTCAGTCATCTTCAAGAACAGTTTACGCTCTTAAAAGTTTTTCTACTTTATCCAGTTATTTTGGTTGCCCTCACAAGACCTTCATACCAAACTCTTCTTACTTATGTCTATGGTCTGTCCTGGCTATGATAGTCCTGTGACAGACAGGCTGCCACACTGAGATGTATATCTGCTTTAGTGTCTACAATAAAGCTCAATAGAAATACAGTAACTTTGTCACAATGCTTTCCATGGTTAAAGTGTTTCCATGAAAAAAAATCCTGAAAATGACCAGCAAATGTATTTTCCCCATAGTTATTGTATGTATGAACTGGTGCTGAAAAACCTATAGCAGGAGCCTTAGGTGGTGAGAGAGCTGTATGGCCTGGAAGGAGATATGAAAAAAGAAAGATAGACAAGGCAGGGAAGGAAAAGAAGAAAGGTGCTAGAAAGGAACTAAGGATAAAAAGGAAAAACTTTAGTGTCCAGCTGGTAAAGTGGGAAGAAGTGAAGCCACTGTTGGATGTAGGCACAAAGTCAAGAAATGTGGAACACAAAGTATGCATCTTCCACCCACCATGCTGCCCTGCTGCAGGGTTGAGTGATACTGACTTCCTTGACATTCAGCAGACCTGTTAAATATAAAGGCTGAATTGGACATGCTTGTGATCTGATACCTGTGTACCTCTGTTCCCCACAGAGAACCCCCAAGTTCTTCAAGACCATATCTAAGTTTATAGCCCTTGCAGAAATAGCTCAATAATTTTTCTTACATTTTTGCATTCCGACATTTCAAATATTTGTTGGCCCCAGTACCAACCAACAAAGGGTTCTCCTCTTTTGCTGAGCAAGTACACCAACAAACCCCGAGAGCCCAGTGGGACCCTGAGAGAAAACCTGACCAGAGCCCAGAACTGACCACTGCAGGGCAAGAAAATCCCAGTAGCCACGAGCAGCAGAACCTGGCAAGGAGGAAATTCCTCAGCTGTGCACAAACAACAAGATTCAGTTCTTGCGCAGCAGAGCTGTATCATGCCCACAGGAACTCACAAAGATGAAGTGGGCCTCTGAGTGTCCACAGGCAGCGTTATCCACATTTCTGCCAAGCACACCTGTCTCTAGATATAGGCCCATGCCAGGGGAGCGATGCATCCTCCCACCTCCCTGCAGGTCTGCATCTCGGTGTTGCTCCCTCCGTATCCCAGATGCCCACCCCAGGAGAAGAGGTTTTGTGGCTGTACGTGTGTTGCAAAGGAGGGCCTCTGCTGGCTGTCCTGGCCGCACTGCCAGCTGGGGTGGGAGCGAGAGGATGGGGAAGGAGAGCAGTAAGAGTCAGAGCCGTGCTGGCTGCTGAAATCAGATTTTCTCTGGAAAGAACTTCAAATGCCCTGGCCATGACAGCAGCACTATGAATTTTGGCAGAGGCATCCAGTAAAAGCTGTGGTAAGTGGTGACTCTGATTAGGAAGTAACTTCGTTTAGAGGACGAAACTGTAGATGCGAGAAACTCGAAAGATCTCTGGATGGGGAAAAAGGTGCAGGAGATGCTTTGTGAGGAACAAAGCCTGAGATGATCGCTGTGGAGCCAGGGTTAACCCAGAAAGGCTATGCAAGACCAGTGCGAAACTGTTACGGGATGCCATGAGCAGGATTAAACAGACTTTGAGTTTTCAAAGCTCTTTACCAGGTCAGATCTCCTTACTCCACATTCGCAGAGCAGATGTCTGAGGCTGCACACCAGTCAGGCTGGGCATTTTTCAGATTCTTCCACAAACAAAGGGATAATGGGCTTATTTTCTCTCAGTGCTTGTTCTGTTGTTTGAAAACTACAGCATTTAAGGCAATGTCATGAAGTCTTATTTAGCAGCAAAATGGAAAAGGTACAAATTTCTCTCAATTGTGTTCTGAAAAGCTACCTTTGGTTTAAACAAAGGAAACAGTGATTAAAGGGATGAAAGCTCAGTAAGTCATTCGTGTGCTGTCCCCTGCCCTGCCAATGGTTTTCTGTGTGACATCTTTTAACTGGTCCAAAGTTTTCCCCACCTGCCGACCTGGGATACATTCGAGCAGATTGATTTCACCACTCCTGGTTTTGGTGCGTGCTATCCTTAAACTAAACGATGTCTCGGTTTGCACATCAGCTATCGTGTTGCAGATGGCTGGGGATTAACTGCTAAACAAGAGGGATGGAACAGCAGAAAGCATTACTTTGCATAGATCTTGGAGGGAATCGTAACGGAAGGCACCAAAATACAGTACATCAGGCACACCAGCACTGTTTTCCTTCTACAGGACCACAGTTTGCCAGCATCTCTGCACAAGCAAGTGCTGTCTGTTTAGAGCACGTACATAGAAACATCAGTTTCTGCATCCCTGTTTTAAAGAAACTCCTACCCTTCTGCAGTTGGCAGCTTCCTGTCCTGATGTTTACAGCAAAAACCTGTTCTTTTCAAGCTTTTTGAAATGGCTTTTTGGCACAATAAGCGGAATGCTGTCAGTACCCATTGTCCCCCTTCAGCCCTTTGCTTCCTTTTATTCAAGTGGTGTCTTGTACACATTAAGTATGAAAATGAAGGATTGCGGATATTCTGTTTCAATTTTATTTAGTATTAAGTACGTATTTAAGGCAAAACCTTGGGCTGTTAAAACATCTTTAGACAGAGATCTTTTAATAAATGAGGACAGATTTGAACAAGCCATTAAATGACTGAACTGAAAATGGAATGATCAAAAAGAAAAAGACATAGACTTATTTCTAATTTTAATAAAATCATAGTGCTTCTTGTGGCTGTCTTTAAGCCTGAAAAGGCAAGCTTTTCCTTCCCTATCATCTTGTTTGTACCACCAAAATGTCACCCCTGGTTTATATGTATGTACTGTTTATTCATGGGCTTCTTCAACAGACTTATTGGTATTCACTGGTGTTGTCTTTTATTCCACACTGAGCTTATGCAATTTAGGACATGAAGCATTTCTGTGGTATATCAGGACTTTTAAATAAGCGATGGACTCTATAAAAAACATGTTTAGCCATACTGTCCGAAATATTTGTTACATGTTTAATTTGGCATTATTTTTAACAGACTTTGAGGTGATCTTGTATTAATATCAGGGTGGTTTACAATCATGAGAATAGTACATTTAAATGGTAAATAGTTCTGTCAGTTTATCTACTACCTACATTTGCAATCTAAGCTTCTTTTCCTGGGGGGATGAGAGGATTACAAATATTTTTTAGTATGAATTTCCTTTATCATTTTTCTTTTACTTCTAGACCTTCCTGTCGCTATCATCACCTTCCAAATATAAATAGATGCAGCAGTTAACAGTACTGACTATATATTTTACCTGGAAACAAACAATTAACCAAGGTGTCTTTTCACAATCAGAGATGTAAAAATTGTATATTTTAGAGTGTGATATTAGTCATCTAAGTGATCTTACAAAGGCAGTCTAATTCTGCATCCTGTGAAGTCTCTCAGCAAAATGAATTTGATAGAGTGTCAAGATCAAAGCTTATCTGAAAGTATCTAAGATTTCAAAGATGCCAAGTTCATCCACATATCCCCTGAAGCAGTTTCCACCAAAAAAGCTGGCCTAGCATCCCCCTTTTTTGAGAGTGGAAGTATAGCCAGATGGTTTATCCCTGGAGTGAAAAACATTTCTATAACTTTAAATGTATCAGGAGCTATGACTGTCTTGCTGCCAGCTCTGTGGACAGTTTAACAACTCTGGTAATGATGCATTGCTGCATGCCAGAGGCTGGTGTTGATTTTGGATGGCTAATCTTGGTCTGCAAAGGGAAATTGTTGCGGGATAGATGTATTTGACACAGTAATGACTTAGCAACAGTTCAGTTTTATTAATGATTTGAGGTATATCAAGAGATTGAGTTTTAGCAGCACATAATCATTAACTGATTCAGAGATTTACAAATGATTCAACTAAAGAATCCCACGGCCCGTTGCCATCCAGAAGAGGTCAAAGGGATCTTACCAGAATTGCTACTTGTAGGATATGAGATAATTGACTTTTGTCAGGTATTTTTCCACTCTGGTCCTGTCTTGGACAATGGGATAGTCCTTTCCATTGGTTAGCAAGCCGAGGACTTGTTAGGACTTGTGGTTCTGGTACCCCACTTTCCACGGCCACGATCCAAGTGTTGCCTGGCATGATCGATCATAGTTATTATTGGTAGGAGGCATGGGACCCAGGTGCACTAGGGAGTTGTCATAGCGTTCTGGCCCATTGCTTTCTTCCCCTTTCGTTCTTTCATGTTAGACCATTATGTATCATTCTGGTTATTGCATTATTATTAAGCAGCCCAGGTGGGGACGAAAACATGCCAGATACCAAGAGGCCGGGGGAGGGGAGGGGGATGGAGCGGGAGGGGCAGGGGACAGGGATTGCACCACCACAGAAATGCAAGCCATCTTGCCTGGTATCCAGCACAAAGATGTTGAACTCAGAGAGAGGGTACCAAGATTTGAGTCTGGGGGTTGAATACTTCCCCAGGTAGTCAAGGGAAGCATCCTGGAAATACCCAGAGATGCAGACTTAGGCCCTGAACCGCTTCATGATAAACTACTGAACACTATAAAGCTCTACCACAACCCCGCTGTATGTTTTCTTCAGGTAGCCATCCCTTCATACAATAACCTTTATGCTCCTGCTCCTGCCCCTGCCCCTCTTCTCATTTCCTCTTGCCAATCACTTTCTTCTTTCTTGAAAGCAGTAGATTTTATTCTCTGATTTGATTGTTGAACTCTTTACCTACCTACAGCTGCTATTTTAAAAGGAGAATCACTATATTTTAACTGAGTGTGAATTCCCAGGCTTTGATTACATACAGCACTCTGAATTTAACGTAGGCAGTAAAAATGAAAATGGTAGGTCTTTCTGGAGTTGCAAGTGTGGAAAGAAAAGGTTAGGATGCTTACCTGATCAGAGCTCTTAAAATGCAGCCAAACCACATTTCTTATTGGGCGACTCAACCGGGGAATAATAACAACAAAGTATTTTCACCTAGCATTGAGATGTGGGAGAGACTGGCATGTTACTGAAAAGGTTAAAAGGAGAGGTTTCACCCCTCCTGTACTGCAGAACATCAGAATAGATGGATATTCAATATAGAAGTTTGTCTTGATCACTGTGATCATTAACCACAGTGGCTCATGAAAAATCCGTGCCCTGAAGCATGAGACAGATATTTCCTACTAAATTTTAACCCAGTCATGCAAGTCTGCAGGGAAACAAACCCCCTTTCATTGATTAAGGACATTGTGGAATACAGTTCTGCCATTACCTTGGCAGTGCCTTTTCACACTTCTTAGAGGGTCTAACATGGAAATCGAATAGTTTTGGTAAATTATTTAAAACTTTGGCTATAAACTAAGGGATATGGGAACCGAAACTTTTGCTCTAATATTTTTAATGTAGCTATAAAAAGATTTAAGTGGCTTTTGAGTTTAGGTTGGACTAAAAAGTAGGCATTGACCCTCCATCCCCCCAAACACAATATAAGATGCAGAGTCCACTAAGTGCACTATCTCAACTCCAGTAGTAAAAGGTAGAAAATGCTTAGGGAAAATTTATAAGAAATAGGGCAAATAAGGCATGGACCTTCCCCTTGTAGCTTTTGCAAGCCTCTATCGCAGAGTTTGCATCCAGTCCTTCATTTAGGATAGAGCTGGTCAAGTACAGACACCGAAGTTTTACTGCTCTAAGGCGTCACCTCCAAACAGGAGCACAACCCAGCTTTGGAAGGCTCCTCTTTGCAACTCAGTGCTGTTCATCATTCCTTTATTGTCTGCCCGGATCAGCATATACAAACTGCAAATAAATAATGAGACAAAAAGAGGAACTCTGGGACCATGAAATGCCTTATTTTTCCAGAACTTGTGGATTTAATCCAAGAGTGAGCTCTGAGGCTGTGTGATCATTGTGGTTTCTCGAAACAGTAACACACAGTTCTTCACTTCCTGCTGGATTTATTGCCTGCAAATATGAGTCTGTGTGTAGGTCTTGTCATCTGACACATCTGTTTCAGTAGTCAGTATAATATGAATTGACCACTAGAAAACGCGTATTTGTTTCACAGCCAAGCTGCAATACAAAATATGTTTACAGCTCCCTTATTTATTATTTTTTCGTGTTTATTAACATATGAAGTCCAATACTATCACTCTTACTGAAGTCAGTAGGATCGCCTGGGCTAAGAAGTGCTTTAATTTGCATGAGCTTATCAAACTGCAGCCTTTGTGACCAATCTAAATTTAAGAGGGAAACTCCTGCAGCAGCCAGAGAGCAAAGGAAGATGCAAAAGATGACAGGAGAAGGTGATGCTGCTGAGCAGCATGGCAGCAGGAGGGGCAGCAAGCAGGGAGTGGTAAAGACTCTTGAAAATTAGTCCTCAAGTGTCTCCTTAGGGTGTCTCATGACTCAGGCCTTACAGGATTACTAGCTATTCTGGTCACTTTGACTTTAACAGCCTTTTGCTTTGGTGTCCTGGTTGTAAATGGAGATTGACAACAGTGGTCAATTCTACCTGGTTGTTATGACAATAAATATATGAGGCATTCAAATACGAAGGTGAGCAACCCAAGAAGTCAATGAGGAAAATTATATTTCTGCACCTAGTCCAGTGCTTAAGCAGGGTGCAAGAAACAACAGAAGGAACATAGTGACTAAGAGATTTTCTTTGGAAAATGGAGTTGGAGATTACAAAAGTGAATCAGTCACCACAAACACAGGCAGGAGGCAACTTTACACACCTGTATTACCTCACAGTGTCTTAATTATTGTGACACTGTTCTTTAATTTCATGTCATATATTGGGCAAAATAAACATCTCTATTTCCATGGCTTCCCAGAGACTTCGTAGTGCGTTGCATGTGTCTCAGGAAAACCGACCTTCAAAGGCTCCATCACACCATGGTTTTCAGACAATATCTTCAGTACCAGCCTAGGGCTGTTCAGAGCTTGGGACCAAACTGTCACCCTTTGCAGGGACTAGTACCCAGGTCAGCAGCAGGGTCTAGCTAATCAACAGTGCCAAGTGCACATTTAAATCATGCAGAAATTAGAGATACGGTGAGGGCAATAGGAACCTTCTAATGGCACGATAGCATAGCAGACTGATGCTGCTGAAGTTTGGTGGTGCTTGGACTAGCAATGAGTTCTTGACGTGGTGGTGAACCAGCAAAAGGTGAGAAGCAAACTGGCTGCCAGTTTGTGGGAAGTAGAGCCATCAAAGTTGCTGAGTGCATTAATGCCAAAGAGATCTTTGTTTCAAAAGCTTTGACATGCACAAAAGCAGAACGAAAAAACCAACAAATCACCTGCTGCTTGGTTTCTCTGAAGTTAAAAGCCGGTAACAAACTAAAGATTTTTAAACCCATTGTACCGATGTCTCATTATCAAATGTCTCTGAGATATAGATATGAATAACACTTTTAGCTTTAAGTATCAAACTACTTTTCTGTTGGTTTCTGAGCGATGTAAATAGCTACCAGAGAGAGAGCAACAGGTAACACAGAGTAGCCAAAGTTCTGCTACAGCTCTGAGACCCTGAGGCAGAGATTTAGCAAAGAGACGGAGCACACATGAAAGTAAGTACACATGTGACAGAGAAATGTCTGTAGCTCTCATTTTTAAAGGACACACCTCTTGTTTCTGGCCACAGCATTTTTGCATTCTTTTCTGGCACACCCAAGGGTAGCCCTGACACACGCAAGTCACTTTTAATTGCAGGAGGTGCCTTGCACAACTGAGAAATCTTTAAAAACTACTTGTGCAGAGTTTTTCTCTCTGGGGAAAAGTACCTGTGTCAGCAAGCAGGAAGGAGCTGTTGAGAAACACATTTGAAGACATTGGGTTTTTTCTCTTTTTTTTAATGCCAGGTATCTTTGACAAAATAGCAAATAACAGAAGGAAGCTCCTGCCTGATTTTGGTTTTCTCAGATTTCTTTGTTGTATGAGAGTGGAGGAGCCATTACCTCCAGGCGCCCTGGGCTCTGGCACATACGGGTGACTAATAGGTGTAGTTTAGTAACTGAGTGATACAGGCCAAGTTACTGTGTTGGTTTGAACAAATGAAGAGAAAAACAAACATTAGTTACAAGGCATTTTTGCCAAGGGAATTATTGCATAAAGTAAGGAATTACATCATCCATTAGCAACATGTAAAAAAATTAAAAATATATATTAAAAAAAAAATATGGGTTTCTATATATACACATATTTATAATTAACAAGGGAAATTAAGATACTTTTTCTCTAACAAGAAGACCAAACTCAAAGTCTGGAAGTTTACTTTGTGTAGAGCTTACATGCTGTTAAATGTAATGTGAGAGCAGAACAGTCAAATTTCACAGGAGGGGTCCTAGCCAGGAGTTTTATTATTTGTTTACACTATAAATCCCTACATGACTCTGTAGAGTTGGGACATTCACTAGAGTTGAATGAAAATGGGAAAAGCAACAGACAATCAAGCTCAACCTGCAAATGTGTCCTGTAAAATTGTTAATAAAAGCCATTTCCTGACAAAGCAGAAAGATATTTCTCCCTGGTTTAGGCAATCCAAGGGGTGAAACCGAGCCCCAGGGATTCATTTAGGGCTATAAGTTAGCACAGCAGTAGGAAGAGGAAATCTTTGAATTGCAGATTATGTTTGATGAACCTAAAGTGTTATCTTGATACAGGGGGGACTGACACAGGTGTCACTGTGGTCAGCTGGGACTGATGAGGGACCTCATCCTTCTCTGACGTTGCTATGGCAAGAGTCAGGGTGATCACCCGCAGGGCAAGTACAGAGAGCCAGGGAGCTTGGACAATTAGTTCTTCTCAGAGGTGCTGGTGTCATCCCCCAATGAACCCACAAAGCAACCTGACCGCAAGGATGCCCGGCTTATTAAAGTTCAAGTAGCTTTAAAATCTCAGGTTTGCTGTTATCCCCTCTCTTACATTTTATTTCTATTCCATTTAATTTTTTTTCTCTTTCCTCGTCTTTCATTTGTGATTTTCTTTTCCCAATTTCAAACTTAACAAAGACCGGTCAGTTACCCAGGATACCTGAATAAAGCAAGTGCTCAGTGGGAAAAACCTTGCTGCAGCCTGACAGAGAAACTGTGGTGGATTAACAGACTATCTTTTGAAAAACTTCACTGAGTCTGAAATAACAGGAAGGGGATTACTTTTCCAAAGAAATTTATCTTTTTTAAAATTTGTCTATTTAACTTTCACCAGCATTTTAAAACTATTTTTGACACCAGAGGTAGGTGAGACCAGGCTGGCATCCCTGCAGCAGAAAGCCCAACCAACAGTGTGTGCTCTGCAATAATTGCAGCAGGACTCCATGAGTACCTTTGGATCTGACCTTGCATTGATCAAGCTGACCTCTTGAGGCAAGAGGACAGGAATTTATTTTGTGTTTTGCCTTTCTTTTTTCCTTTCCTTATTTTCTGGTGTAAACAACATCATCTAATCTTTTCCTACTTCTTCGTAGAAACAGCTACATTTCCTTCTTTTTAAGTGTTTCCATCCGCTCCAGCATTATATACTTACCTATGGCAATTTGGAATACTGTGCATTTACACTGTGTGGTTTCAGTTCAGTGAAATGCTCAAGTGTTTAACTGGTCTCCCATACCCCAATACCTTAATGTGCTAATAGCTAAGCACTTGTGTTAGAACTTCCTTCAGTGAACACTATAAGCCAAACCAACCAACCCAGAAAAGTAATTTTTGCATAGTTAGGCAACAAAGTGCTTTTCACCATGTTATTAAAATACATCTGAAAAGCAATAGTAAAAATTCATAATCAAGTTACATTTTCTACGGTATTTCACTTGACTACTACAACTGAACAAAAATATTTTGTGTAATGAAATATATTTTTGCATAACAGGAAAGTAATTGTATGTTAGTTTAATTTAGAAATAACATACATTCATTCAGCCAGAGACTGCATGGTAGGTCTATATAAGCAGAATATTTTTTTCACACACAGGTTCTCCTCCTGTAAATTAATCTCTGTGTCAAGTACAGCTCAGACAAGTAGCCCTGCTTTCAACTGGTCTACTCAAGTGAAAATTACATTCTTACATGTCACCTACTGCACTGGGTCTTCAGGTATCAGGCTGTGAGAACTACGCAGAAAACAGAAAACTTCACTGCCTTTCTTGCACCACTGAGAATTTCCACATACATGATTTAGAAAATTATACAGATAAAAAACCACATATATAATTTGGAAATTTATAAACCAGTTTTGTACCTCTCTGTGGAAATACTTTGCATACTGGAGATGAAGTTGTCGAGATAACATGGATATACCTCTCGCATCAGGGCTGGCAGAGGTTCAAAAACCATCTGTCAGCAAACTGTGTGGCGGCTTCTTACTGCATATATTTAGCCAAAAAGACTGTGTTTAGTCCTCTTTAGAGATGTGGAAGAAATGACGATGATCACTTTCCCGACAGGCAATAACTTCTTGTTAGTAAAGCCAGCAGGTAAATATGTAGTTTAGTACATAAAGTAATTCATATTATTTATTCAGTTGCCTGTAACAAGTCTGATTTGTTTTAGCTTATTCTACCAGTCAGTGCTTTAGAAATGCTGATTACATTTTTTCTGAAAAATAGATCTCATCTTTGTCATGCTAACACTTCTTTGACACTGTTTTCCATGTTAGTCTAAAACCCCTCGAAGTCTCCACACACTCTGAAGGCAATTACCTAAAAAGCCATTTCATACAACCAAGTGTAATATTTCTCTTCATTTACATACACTATTTGGTTGGCTTCCCAGGGAATATAGTTGTGTAAGTAAAGGCCTTCCATCAATAAATTATTACTGTGCAAACAGTGATAGAAAAACATCTGGTCAACCTATCATTTTATTGAAGTCCTGAAACTAAACCTTCCACACAGCACAAATGGTCTGAATTCCAAGAGAGTGAATGTATTCATAATGTGATAATCCTCTAGCAGCAGAGAACATAACTCTTTTTCTTTCTGAAACTGAGCTGAAAAATAACATTATTTCTGAACTGCAACCCTGTATGTTGTGTTTCAGCACAGAACAAATGCTTTATAGCTCTATGATGTGGTAACATTTTCTCTTTGATAGAGATTAGTATGCAGCTTACAATAAGCAAGAAAGGTCAAAGTACTTTTAAAATTAAAAGTAATCTCCTTTTGCATTGTAATATCGGGAATAGCCTGACGTTTGAGAGCCTACCAACTTGTTCTTCTCTGACACTTAGTCTCTAGGAAATTACTTTCCCACAGCAGTTTCATAATGATAAATTTTAACCCCGAAATTTCAAAATGCCTTTAAGTTTTCATTAAAATTTAGAAGACTGCCCGTACCATCATTACAGCTTGGAATGGCCAGAATTAGAAACTGTTTTTGAAGGGTACTATGTAATTTATTTTCTTGTATTCTAAAACTCCGTGTATTCTCATTTTTATCGAAAGGACTTCAATTGAAATTCTATCTTCTTTTCTAAATATAGAACCAAAATGTTTAAGAACACAGAGGAAATGCAGCCCTGAGCCTTCTTGCTCAGTGATGAGATATATGGTTTGTATTTTTCTGATATTCTCAGCATGAATTAGCTGAAGTCAGTTAAAGATGATGATCAGTGAAATATTGCTCTCCACTTGGTGCTGGAGAGATTTAGGATGTGGAAATTAGAATTTAGAAGGCATTCTGAGTGGGCAGGGGGAAAAAAAAAACAGGAAACTAGCCAAATGCTACAGTTCTGTATTTTAAACTCCCAAACCCACACACAAAGAAAAGCATCTGTAGGGAAATCGCCCTGCAAAGTCACGTTATCCTGGTTTTATTTGGTGACACTGAACTGATCAATTGTTCTCTGTCTCCAGCACACTTCCTCTGTGTTTTCTCTTTCTAAATTGTCCCTTCTTTAGTCAGTATCTTTTACTACATGCCCCCAAATAACATCCCCCGCCTTCTTTAGCAACTTCCTTCACATAATAAAAATAGCTTATAATGAAATACTGGATGAGATAGTACTTAAAGCATTTTCGGCCACACAGGACATGAAATGACTCTCCTCTCAGTGGTGTGAGTCAATAACAGACACAGGGTTACAGTGATCCCCCTTATCCTGCTCTTGCTGTTCGTCGGCTCGTGATACACCCCCACCCCCAATTCTCTGCATCCCTCTCAATAGGGACATAAACCTAAAGGCTCTCTTGAGAGGTCCTACTAGCTCTGCTTCAAACGAGTTGCAGAAGAGTTGGACATTTTGGGTAGTTCTCGCTGGACTTGTTAAGAAGCAAGGATTTAAAATGGTTTGATCTTTTTCTTACACTGAATTTTCTTTGAAGGGTGCAAAAGCATGTGGTCTCATTTGTTCCCTTTCCCAAGCAGAGCGGCTGAATTCACTTGCAGTCCACTCGAAGCAAAAAGCCAGGTTCTTTGCGTAGCTCTTTATCTTGTTTTAAAGCCAATTGTTTGCTTCTGCCAACTCGTAATTGCACAGAAAGGCTGATGTCTGTGAGTGTGAAAGGAGGTTTTCTATCATTATGTCTAATGGCTGTTCTGCTCTGTTGGTGATTATTCATTTACCTCTGATGTTTGCGGCTCCTGGCAGCAGTTACTAGAGGACTTGCAGCAGTTCGGTGTTATTTCCTATATGTCTTTCGTAGAATCATTTGTTTTCTGTTCCAAGAAAATATCAACAACTTAATGCAATTTACCCCTCTGATTAACGAGAGAAGTAAACCCACCCATTTTTCTAATTTACACTCATTCTATTCAATAAGCTGCAGTTGTAGGTATTCAAGAATATTTGAATTGACAACACACCTTGAAATTCTAATCCCTGTGTGGGAAAAAAAGCGTCCTTACCTGATTAGTCTCACTTTTTCCTACCACCTGCTACAGCAAACAGAGATATTAGGGAAAAAGAATTTTGTGATAATCAAGTAAGTTTGACAAAGTGATATTTTGTCTCTGTGTGCTCACTGTGACGCATGAGGAGGCAGCTGGCTTTTGCCTGCCATGAGCAATAGGTCTGTCATTGGGGAATCTAAATTACAGCATCCTCTTTGTGAATCCCAAGACTGTGCCCAAAACACCATCATTTGCTTCAGAGACTAAAATTTACACTCCCTACCTAGTCCATTTTGAAAGTCCATTTAGTCAAATAGCCTTTTTCTATAAAGCCTGTAGAATTAAATGATTACTTAGTAAATGTGAAACAGGCAAAAATGAGTCCTGGTATTTACTGAAGCAGTCCCATGGCCATCAGTGGAGAGATATGTATTTACAGAATATCCATTTGATCCAGTCAGTACTGCTGAAAAGTAGGAGACTGGATTTTAACTGACAACCTGACACCTTAAACACTTGGATAACAGTCTGCAGCTGTAAGAGGCACCCATCCCCCTGCCTTTGGTTTTAGCAGACAGTTTTACACTTAAAAGGAAGTTAATTTATTTAAGCCTTAAAGATAAAGCTTTTTGCTTAAATTTTTAGCAGGAAGAACTTAACCGTCTCTTACTGAATAAGTAATGATTCAATACATCTTAATCAGACCATATGTCATTCGGAGACTGAAGGTCTTGTGAAGTTTCACCTGCAGCCCATTTGTAATGTCAGTTTGATGAAGTTCAGCACTCGTTTGGTACCATCAAAAATGCAGACTCATTTCGTCATCATCTCTCCCACTTTCTCTGAAGGACATAAAGTTACTATCCCAGATCTCTTGTCTGGTTTAAATAGGTATCAAATGTGTAATTTCTCACAGTAGCTATACTTCTTATTTACTACCTTCTTTCATGTATGGTCTGATACAGTACCCCATCATTGTTGATCAATCGGAATGTTTTTGTACTGCCTTCCTATATAATTTACATGGAGCTTGGCATCTGTGGCCCCAGTTTTCCATGACAATTGAAATATCTGTTCAAGTGCAAACTCCACCGCAAAGCCTTCTAAAGACAATTGTTGAAAGGTAACTCAATTTTCAATGATTTGTTTGTTCTGCCTAAGGAACTTCACTTTTCTTCTCCAAAGAGTTCATCTGTTAATTAGTTCAGCTGTCCGTTCTTATTCAATGAAAAATAATTAATCCTCCAAAAGCATTTCTTCACAACATTGAAGGACTTTATCAGAATGTCTCCACTACTGTGGGGTGTTTTGCTGGGAGTCTGATGACTGGCTGACTGCCAGACTGGTATGCCTGGCATACCACGGATATGGTCACCAGCAACTTCTGAATCCAAAGTCCTGCAATAAAAGCTGAGAGCTCAGCAGCCCAAAATCTTCTCAGATAAGTAGACAGTTCTTCATGGCAAACAAAAAGCCAGGAGCTTCAGCAGGTGAGAGGAATAGATTTGCTTCTGGATGAACATTATCATCCTGTCAAATGTCCTGCAGGACTGATTCTGTGGGCGTGAACAAGAGGCTCAGAAAGACAAATTTTGCCACACAAGTGAATAATCTGTCACTTGCCTTCCCTCAGTTTTACTGCTGCTAGTGGGCCTCATATGGGTTTTGCTGGTGTGTGATGTAAGGTTCTAGTAACTTTGAGGAGAATTTTTTAAAAGGTTGGATAATTTCATGCAATCATTAACCACCTCTTGCTTCTTGGCATGATGAAATAATAAGGGTAATTGAATATTATGCTTCTGGGTGTGAATTAATTGCCTGCAGGGCTCTGGAAGGATGCTTCTTCCCCCGTACACCGCATAGCATAATTGGATAGGTAATAGGCATTATGGGAGCCTTCCACCTTCCTCAAGAATATCAGTGCAGAAGGCAAGATGTCAAGTTAGATGAACAAATGATTTAATCCAGTATGGAGAGCCCTCTGCCCCTATGGTGCCATGGCAAGCAACTGGTTGGATTGCAGGATATGCACCTGCTGTTGTGTAATGAGTAACCCAGGTCATTATTTTTTAACCTGAAATGCCAGCAAAAGACCCAAACTTCTCAAAATGCTCATCTCTATGGCAACCTCCATATAAAGTATTGTTCAGTTGTGAATTAATATGTATGTATGCTTAAATGAGAACCAGGAGCGAGTATTCCTGGCTTTACAAGCACACCATCCCCTGAATCCCTTTAATCTTCTCTGTGTGCTGCCGAATGCCAGGTAATGGAGAGGCACAGTGTGAGCTCAATTAGTTTAAAATCTTATCAGTGTAATTGGGCAGGATGAGCTGTATTAGCTTGCCAAATAGGGCTCAACACTTTGAAGTTATTTACTCCATTCTATATTCTTCCAAATGCAATTAATTGCATAACCATTAGCAACAAATATTAATTAATTAATGGGGTTCCAACATAATTGTATGTGATAGACATCACTAAATGAGTCCTTTGAGATGACTGGAAGGTGGCGAAGGGAATTGCTACCATGAATACCAAATCTCCTCAGCAGAGTGACTCACCTACAAATCATGTTCAGGAACAATTAGAAAAATGGCCAATGCTAAAGACGACTCTAGAGCATGCACTGTCACAGACGTGGCCTCAGCATGGAAATGTGGGCTGTTATTAAACCAGAATAACCTTGGTGAAAACAGGACTCTCAAAAAGCTATCTAAAAGAGTGACCTCACTACTTTCACCTGCCTTAAACAGCATTTCACCAACTTCAATGAATTTCTGTCCTTCCAACTCTTTTTTACTAGCTAAACATTCTTCCCTACAATTTCAGCTAATCGGGGTTGAAACTTTTCTGTGCAATAAGCCATTTACTCTGGGCATTGTTTGCCAAGAAGCCCTGCCCGTGCTTGTCAGCACACCGCTGCTCCATTTTCTTCCCTTCGCCACTAGAATAGCCTCTGCCCGAGAAAAGCAAGCACATCGGAGGTATGTTCTGGGCTGCTCTGCTTGCTGCCCTGCCTTCTTGCAGACAGCAATGCAGAAGCTACTCAAAATTATATCACTGACTATCCAGTTGCTGAATTAAAGTCCCAGAATACTGTTGCTATTATGCCATTAGAAATGCCACCGTTTATAGCAGCTATAACCCCTGAATGCCTGTGGTTATCTGAGGTCCTGAACCATCTTTCTAGCTAGAACAGGCTGTTATGATCCTGACCAATTTTCTGACGTGTGCTCATCATGCAGTAGCAGGGTACTGCTGTTACGATCACAGTTTTCAGGAGCAAGCATTCATTTGACATTCCTGACTTGGGCTATCTAGGGAGCCTGTGTTTCAGTGGGATGAGTGCGTGAGCCAGGCTCCATCCATACCCACTGCAATTTTTTGCAAGGGCACGAACACCTCTGACACTCAGAAAGCATATCCTACCTAAACAAATTCAAAAGCAATTAGAAAGTAGAGGCTTTTGATCAAAATACTAGCTATAGGGCATGACAGGTAGACCAGATAGCTTCTTGTACACGATACCTGTAATACAAATAGGCTTAAAACAGGCAAGGGATGAGATGAAGTGAGATTTAATTTCAGAAAATTTTACTAGTGGAATATCCATTTTTAGCTGCATTTTTATCTGAATGTTCCCTGCTGTTACTTCTAGAATCTGCTTTGCTTCTGTCCTTCACTGTGGGACAGTGTTGTTATACGCAATTAAACACATTTCCAATTTGTGCTCCTGAGACGGTGGCAGCTGTACTTCAATAGAGGTTGAAGACAGACCAGATGGATAAAAGGTGAAGTGCTGTCAGCCCTTTGGGATTGAACATGCCACAGAAATGCAAACTGAACCTATAGTTTATAAGGGAAAATAATGTCTTGACAGTCTGATGAAAGACTAACTCAGAAACCCCTCATCCTCACAAAAATTAAGATCTGGGAAGATTGTGATATGGGTGCACTGTCAAGGACTTCATCTTTTTTATCCCTTTTTTGCCTTTTTTTTTTTATGAGTAACCATACCAATCTAATCTGAATGAGGAAAGTCACCTTCCCTGGTGCTTGGTTTCATTTTCCTCAAGCAATAAAAATGAAAATAAAAATTCCATTTTAAAAACATGAAAAGACGGACATTCCCATGAAGGTAGAAAAAAAAATCTCCAACAACCCCACTAGAAAAACTCTTTAAAACTGTTGCTTACATCCTTAAAAAAAAGAAGCCCTGTGAGTCAGGCTGTTCAAAACCACATGCAGGTGCTGCAAGTTTTTTTTTCTCAAAGACCAATAGAAACTGTAGTGATTTAAAAATTCAGTAATTACATAGCAAGGGAACACTTGAGAAGGGAAGGATAGAGGAGAGACAAAAATGAAGTCAAGTTAATTTGGAAGACGCTTTAAGAAAAGAACACGAATGCTGTAACGACAGTTCTTCTGGGACTTCCCGTTCTGTGCGTTACTCAGTAATGAAAGAAGGTGCTGATGTGCAGATCACCATTTAAGTCCATGATACTTTTGGCAAAGTGTTGCTTTTAGCTTTATCCTTTATTTCTTGCTTTTCACACTGTATCTATTTCACATGCATGCATTCCTATTTCTGATAGGCCAGACGCTGCACATCTGAAGCAGTGTTAAGTCCTACGAGATCAACGAAATTTTTAACCTGAACTACAAAGCAGGATATCATTATGCTTCCATGTGTTAATCTTTATGATCCTGAGCAAAGCAACCACCTGTGGTGGGGGATGAATTCCCTTATCCCAGCAGTAAGCAACTCTTCACCTTGCCATTTCTAGCCAAGACGGAAGCAATGAATAGTGTGAACATCTGCTCCCCTGTTGAGTTTACAGGTCTGCCCTTTGTGTATATACTACAGCAAAGATTTCTAGTCAGCCAGCTTGACATTATTCTATGAATTGACTCTGAAATGATACAAATAAAGGGTTGTATGCCCAGGAATGACCAATTCAAGCATGGCAATTATTGACTGAAACAGAATATTTCGGATTATGAGGGGCTTGCTTGGATTTTTCTGTAAGCACCTGGGACATACTCAGTGTTTGCATTCCCAGCATCCCCCCTGCTTTCCAGACACACCACCCAGCCCCAGCAGGAGGAGCTCATTGCACTGGCTGCTCTGTAGTCAGAGCGCTGAAAAAATTGTCTTTGCCCAAAACCATAAAAAGAAATCTGGGTTTCTACAGGTACAGGTTTTTACCCATTTTCAGAGAGGTAAAAGGAATAAAGGAAACAAATCATGTGTTGCTGAGGTCAGTAATCTGAAATCTCCAGGGAGAGAGGATGAGCGAGGGTGGAGGAAACCTGCTTTCGTACCACGTGGCGCCCCAGGGACACACAGCTCTGGCACAGTCTGCTCTGTCAAGTGAGATCAAGATGAAGGGACTTTTAGGTGGGTCTCTCAGGAACTTGCCCTTTCCACAGTGAAGTGTTTTCCCTGCAAAATGTTATCAGAGCTCCCTGGGGTCTCTTGTCAAGATCTCCCCATTAGAGAGTTAATCACAAAAATTATATGAGATATGCATCAAAGCATAGGGCAGACTCATCCTTCCTCCCTTTTGTAGTAACTTACAGATGTTATAATGTGAAATATGATATGAGAATGCATTATCACCTCAAGAATATCTTGGGGGGAAGTAGAAGAGAATATAGCTGAATTTAAGGAAATTGGCCAGTTATGATACGGCTACTTGCAGGGTAAATGGCTGCTCTTTGCCACGTGCAAAAGCATTATGATACAGTATAGAAGAACAACCCCATGGCAAAAGCAAACTGTAATCACCGCAGAAGGTATTACTAAAAAAAGGATCTTCTGTGGATTTCTGTATTTCCCCTGTATCATGTATATTTTTCAGTTGGCAAGACACAGAACAAAATAAAAAAAGAAGAAGCAGCATTTTGTGATTGGGCCCACACGTGAGCAGCAGACTCCAATGAGTATGTGGGTGACAGACATTTTATTAGGATCCCACAAACACCAGAATCTGTAAAGTTAGAGCCTTTTTTCCCCTACTCTCTTGGGGATGCTGGGAACATTTTGACAATTGTTAAAACACACACACACACTTGGGTGTTTGAATAGTTTCTTTCCCTGGTGTGCTTTGTCTCACTTCCCAGGTCACTCATTTCCCTCTCAAGCTGGTTTCTCCAGCTATCCCATTTTTATAAAATTAAATAGCAATTTTTCTTCACGTTTCTCTTTGCCTGTCTGCCCAGATGGGCAGCGGGTCGGCTTGGGCGGGCAAGCAGGAGGTCTGGGCTCTCCGCTGCCCTCCAAAACACTCTGGCAGGAGTCTGAGTAGGATTTCATTGCAATAGCCCAAACACATTTTGTGTGACTCTCACAACCTTGCTCATATAAGAAGGCTCGTGTGAGGGTTTTTTTAAGTGCTAGTCTGTCTGTTTTTGTGCCAGGCTACAACAGATGACATTTCTACAAACTCTCCCTAACACTAATCCCCGTGGACAGATACAAGGGCATGCCACGATCAGCAAGGGGCTCCCTACACTGACTTTGCTATATTTTTCTCCCCAAGGGCAAAAGGTGACGCAGGCGAGGAGTCTGGACCGCCGGTGCCCAAAACGCCACTGCAGCAGGCACTCATCAGCTTGGTCCCAGGGTGTTAAAGATCATTTATAGCTCTGAGGTGAGGAGCCGGTCTCTGCTGTGAGGCTGCCCTCAAATCTGCTCCTCTGGTACACGGGTGCTTCCCACCAGGAGGGCACAGGCCATCTGTGCACAATGGAGCTCTCCCAGATTGCAATGAGCTCCCACAGCAACCGAAAAAAATCATTCCTCACCTTGACATCCACTTTTGGGTCACGATTTTGTATGCCCTGTTTTTCATGAATATATTTCCTGAGGGACTTCAGCCTGGTTCAGAATTCCCCCACCGCGGCACAAGCTGTTTGAGAGTGGCAGATGAAGAGTGTGGGAATGGCTGCAAAGGCACGTGCCCTTCGCCTTTCCTTCTTTCCTCCAAAGTTACCATTTTGAGAAACCACCAGTAAATTGGTGTTTTCTGTGACTGCTCTGCAGCTAAAGATACAGTTTTCCCCCATAAATTTTTATTTAAATTGTTTGTTCATTTGTGGAAAAGAAGAAAAATACAAAAGCAAAACCCAATTCTTTACAGTATAAACCTATAATCTTTCTCCATTCTGAACTACAGCTTTTGCTGGCAGTATTTGAGTATCTTATATAGGCTAAGAAGGGGAAGAAAGTAAACATTTCCCATTCGGTGAGGCAGCACCCAATCTTCCCTCTGTTCCACTATGATATATCTTTTCTTCACCTTTTTCATTCTAGCAAATGTTTGCAAGCTGTTGAACAAAACAGGGATTATTGCACATACATACTTTTTTTGTCTCTCACAACAAAAGACAGCCTCAGAAGGAGCTCAGATCCAAAAAACCCTTAGGCTCTGGGGTGCCGGTGGTGCCAACATGGAGCACTTCCACACCTGGTATACATCAGCCACTAGGGATGGGATTTACTACACTATAGACACTAGAGAGTTTAGGCTTCAGAGCACAAATATCACTTACTAATTGTAGGTATCTTAAATGCTAATGTGAGCATATGCCACCGCTTCTCTCATTTCTTCTGAAATGCCAGAGATTATCGTGATATCTTTGGCATAATAGCCTACTCATAAGAACGCTTGTTTTGGAAATGAGCATAAAATATGCAAGTTGCTTTACCAATAAGCTCTAGGCTAGGCTGCAATATGGTGGGATCAAGTCACCTGCTCCACCCCTGCCATCACGCCAGAGATGTGCAGAATGGATTTGAAGTTTCATTGCACCAGAGAGTGGTGAAGCACAACAGAGATGTTGATGGTGGGATCTGGAGACCAGGATGCTCATAGCTGACAAGGAGCCTGGTGGTGTCTTTCATGCTCTCCAGGATGTTTCTGGCCTGTTAAGGCTCTTTAACGTAAGGTGCCTTCACATGCCGTACAGCTCAGCATCTAGGGCCGTATCCTAGGAGACGCGGCCTTGAAACATTTTGGGCTAAGGAGTGAATTGAGTTTTGGGTCCCATTTTCCAGGCCAATGTTTTAAGCCCTGGATAATCACAAAACACACTACAGCTGTGACGCACCCTGAAAGACAAGGGTGAGTTGGCAACTTCATTACGAAGGAGAGAAGTTTCCTCTGGGGACGGTCCTATACTTCCTGTCCCAGGCAGGCAGAGGTACTTACCTGAAGTTCTCCCAAGCTAGGGGAAGGGGTCAGATTTGCCTCTACCCTCTGATTTTCTATTAGTTATCTCCAGGTGACTCCTCAGTCAGCATGCAGGTGGCACATTGGGGCTGGGACACTTAACAGTATAGCCTCATCTGGTCCCTAAAACTTACGTGGTTTGACTCAGTTTTTAGCTGGTAATAAAAAAAAAGCTTATTAAGAAACATCTTGCTGCCTGCTCTGTATCTGCAGGTCACGTACCCAGAAATAAAGCTCTGGGGAAAGGGATGCACACTAGGACATTAATGCATACTGGGAGGCTTTAATTAGAAACATGCTTGGGCACATACATGAGGTCTCTCACTCCTTTAAGTTATCCTCTACGACTTCTAGGTCTTTTATCTATGCATATATGCAGCAGGATTTTTATAAATAAAATAATTCACCACAATTACAGTAGTGCAAATGCCGGAGGAGCCACACAGCAATGATAATGTAATATTTGATTTCACTTGTGTTTTTAATCACTCAGAAGCGCTATTTGGTGCCTGCAGGATTTTGGCATCTTCAGGCCTCTGTGAGATGGCCAGACGAGTGCAGGTGCTCACTTCCCTCCTCGTGCTGGTGGCCTCTGCCCAGGGGCAGTGAACAAACTGAAATCAGAGGAAAGCAAGAGTTAAAAGAATGAAAGCTATGTGGCAATAGCATGCCCACTTTACTTGATACCTTAATAAACCAGAATGTCTTTGATGCAGCAGGTAACAAATGGGGATAGAGGGAAAAAGTTTGTCTCAAGGAAAGCAGAAGTTTAGAAGTGACCTTTTAAATGCCTACACCTAACCAAGCGCTCAGAGCAGGCACTTCCACTTTAAAACAGAACAAAATGAGTTTAGCTCTGCAGCAATGCTGTTGGAGCCCTCAGGCTCAGCAAAGCATTTGCAGATGAGCTTGTGCTTAGGCTTGGGCTAAGGTTTTGTTTATTCCCACTGGACTTCATCAAGCGCTTAATATTCTGTTATGTGTGTGCTTAACAGAGCACACACTTCTCTGATGGAGGCGGTGGAGAAGAGATTAATTACACTCTGAGTCTTCCAGTACAAAAACTAGGGGATATGAAATGCACCGCAAAACAAACAAAATAATGTGTTTTTTTCCTCCAGCATGTAGCAGACTTGTGGAGTTTCTTGCCAAAGGCCACTGTGAATGCTTGAAGATTATGCCCATGGGAGACAGAGGAAGCACTCAAACAGAGACACATTACAGATTACTAAATAGAGAAATTACACCAGCTCTGCAAACTGCTTTAGCTACAAAGGGTCAGAGGCTGGGGGCAGCATAGTATCCTCTGCTTGCCCTGGTCTAACTCTGCCCTTGGCTTCTACTTGCAGCCACTGTCCAAGTCAGGGTGTTGGGCTGAGTGAATCCTTAGCGTGACCTTGTGTGGCCACTCTGCAAGTGAACCGCTCTGTGCAGCTATGGTCAACAGGAGAACACCATTATTCACCTCACTTTAGAAATACAAAAGCCAAGGCTAAGTCTCAGACCCTATTTCCTGGATATCCCCAGGATGCAACTCATGTTTTTGAGCTGAGCAAACAAGGTAGGCGCAGGGATCACCCCAGAAATCAGAAAAGAAATATTATTTTTACAGGCGCCTGGGAGACACTAAGTATAAATCAAAGCAAACTCAAACTGTTGGTGACCAGTTCTCGCTGACTGTTCTCATTTAGCCACCCACTTCCCTGCCGAACTCTGCTGCCAAACGGAGTCCTCAGGATTCTGCCACTTCCCCCCCAGGATGGGTGATCGGAGTACAGAGCAAACTCAACGCAGCCCACTTAGCACGCAGTACATCAAAACGCCTCTCAGAAGTCACTAGGTTATAAAATGCCAACACACCCCTGCCGGTCCTAGTGTTTGTGTTAGGTTACCTGTTAAAAATCTGAGTCTGTATTTTGTGAAATCAAACAGCAGAATAGCCTTGAGCTCAATCCTGCCAGGTACCCACTTACACCTGCCCCCCACTAGTCAGCAACTGGGGGAACTGGCTTCTGGGCAGACGGGGCGTTCTGCTGATCACAGAACTGCTCTTGGTAACAGCTGTGAACATGGGCTGAAGGAATTGTATTATAGGCCATTAGCAGAGGGGGAAAATAATAAACGGTAATCAGTCAACAGCTTCCACACATCTGTGCCAAAATATAGGCAATGTGGGAGCTAGATACAGAATAAAAATAAAAATTGGCAGAGATCCATTCATAGGAGCCCAACACAGTGCTCTTATCTAGTACGCAGCTCTGAAGGGCTCTGTCTGAGGCATGTATCATTATTTGGCTACTGAAGAGACCAAAAGACCACTCACAACCATTGCAAGTTGCTAAGTGTTCTTCAAGACTAGCTCTCTTCACTGAAGGTGAAGGAAACACACAAGGGTTTCCTGACTGGCAACTCGTGTGGAAAAAAGACCCAAAAAGTTGGGCCAAATGATGTTGAGAAGGACTGATGGAGAAATCATGCTAAACTGTAGTTTTCAGATTCTTCAGCAGGGAGATTTCTATCTCTCTGTCTGCTATACAGAGTTCTATGTTTTCTGCACATCTCTTGGAGGCGACCCAGAGCCATGCAGAATCCTTACTTGGTTTTGTGCTTCTGCCTACCAGATTCACAAACTGTGAAGGAAGAGGTGAAAAGAAGGAGCTGTGGCACTGAAGTAGGTAGAGTAATGCTCTAGTATTTGGCAAGTCTGGAACGAGCAGTTACCAAGAAAGTGTAAGGAAGACCATGGGGAATAAAAATCCCACGAGTCAAAGAATTTTCCTCCAAATTTCTGTAGTATTTGAGTCTGTTTCAAACGGGAGAGAAGCAGGGGCAGAAAGCAAATGGAGAAGTACAAGAGTAAATATGTACAGACTAGAGAAAATCACATCCATGCACAATACCACAGAAATATTGCTAAAACCAGCAAGCTCTCCTGAAGATGCCACAGAGCTCATTTGCGTTCCAGCCGTTCTGTATCTGACACATATGCATTCGTTCTTTTCATTTGCAGTCCTGAAAACTCTGATCTTCTCTTCATTTTATTTCTTTTCCACACAGGCATGTGGCACATAAACACAGACGCTCAGATGCTGGTGTGCACAACACACTTTTCAGATATTGTGTTTGTAATGAAGTTCCAACACCTATTATCACTTGTTCCCTTGAAAAAAGAAGTGATTTCAATTTACCACCTTACACAGCTTATTTGAATCACAGAGTCACATAACAAGCGAATGTCCTTACCCTTTTCTCAGGGCTCACAACTCGTGGCATTTGCTGGGGACATTTTGGTTGCAGCAATACACCAATTTAGAACTTGTCTCATCAAAAATCAAGGTGGGGAATGCAGCAAAGCACTCAGGCACCAAGTGTAAAGTTTTCAACTTGAAATCCCCAGGACTATTCTCGTACTTGAATTTCCACAGCTCTAAGTGCTTTGTTAGATCAGTTTCTATCTACGGGAGGTGTCCCCTGAGCAGAGCCTTTTGCAGTGCAGGAGTGTCAGCAGACTGACTGCCCCAACCCACTGCTAAAAAAAACAAGGAAAGATATGTTGATGTGCATAAGCATGCCTTCTGTTTGACTTTTACAGCTTTTTCCAAATAATCTTCTCTCCTGCCTTGTCAAATGAAGAGCAGATAATAGCAGCACAAACATTCTGGTAACTACCGCAATTCTCACCAATATTTGTTTCACAGATGTGGGGTTTATAACACAAATTTTAATGTGGTGAACCCTGGATCTTTACAGCAGCACAAAAACCTAACAGTTTCAGAAACACTTTCAAATCAGAATTTTCAAGCTGTTTTTTTATATTTTTCTGTACTACCCAAGCATATATTCTAGTCCGGAATATAAGACGGTAATCGAGTAAAAAGAAGTTAACTGCACATTCTAAGCTCAGTAATGCCCCAATAAACCAGGATGATCATCATTAAAAGCACAGAAACTACCCTAGATATATATCATTTATAACAATTTCTGATATGATTCATTGGGGTTTTGGTTTTTTTCTTTTTAAATCAGGGTGCTGCTGAAAGACACCTTGAAATTACTGCTATTCAGGAAAGCAAAATAAAACCATGTTTACAGCTAAAATTAAGTTATTGATTTCAGTTCCATAAGCAGAAATACACAAATGGCAGAGCTCAGCATTTTCCAAAGTGTACTCAAGGCATGTTCCCAGCGATCAAGACAGACCTAATCAAATTTCTTCTTCTCAAAAATAATGATCTTGGCAGATTTTGTTAAATGCTTGCCAGGCTTTGCTCTTCCTGTGGATATTGTGCGGTTTTGGTGATCGCTGGGTGCTGAGATGTTTTTGTGTCTCACTGCTGCATTTCCTCAGTCCCCGTGCTTGCATCTGCTAACAGCTGAATGAGGTATTTCCAAGTACATTGAAACAAGAGCGATGATCTGACCGCAGCGGTCGCACTGCTGCCCTCAGGGAGCAAGCCCTGCTCACACCTCAGGGAGCCTTCGCCCAGCTTCCTGGCCATTTCCCAGCTGCTCCTGGTCCATGCAGCTCTGCCTGGCCTGCCTCCCCTCCCTGTCCTCAGCCTGCCTCGCAAGCGCTCGCTTTCTCCTCTGCTGCTTTCCAGGTGAGATGAGACCGCTGGACACCTGACCACTTGCTCTGCCTCATCTCAGCAGTCAGTTCCTTTCTGCTGTTCACATATTTTCCTACTGCTGCTTCTAAATCCTTCTCTGGTGGTCTAGTTTATCCAGTTATTGCCTTGTGAAATGTTTTGTAGTCCTTTGCACGAAAATTACTGCATAATAATGCATTTATTTTACCATTTAGGAATAGTGGAAGATGTAAAAAAATTCAGAGCAGCATCTTCTATTTCAGTTGCCCATAGCTGGGTATCTAATCAAAAAAAACCCCAAACAAACAAACAAACAAAAACCCCCACAAACTTAAAATGACACCACAAATAAGATTTTCAATGGTGCTGAGAACACCCTATCATGATTGCTCTTGTCATTCTTGGAAGAGGGCACTTGTATGGAAAGTGACATACAAGGCACCAGGAAAACCACAATAATCTGACTGAAGATGATGGCATTTGTTCATGCATCCTTATTTCCAGATGAGTAAGATATCCGAGTTGGGAGGAGGGCCAGCTCAGAGTCCTGGTTCTTACTGCTAGACCGTGTGTGGCCTGTGAGTGTCATCAAACTGCAGCACTCACACGTGTGCCAGGAAAGTATGCCCGGGACGTGGACAAGTAACTCCCTGTGAAATTTAAGTGGATCATTCAGACCATATGCACATGGAGTTGCAACGTACTTGCTACAGTGTGTGAACAGGTTGTCACGGGCCCCCACACCACCACTGTGGGTGGAGGCACCGAGAACAGCAGTCGTCCCACCCAATAACTGATGGAGACTGAAGTTAAGTGTCCTTCATGTCATGTCAAGAAACAGAGTAACTCAAGTGAAGAGGTTCAATAACCCATTTCACCTGCAGGGTCAGAGGCAGCACTGGGCACAGGACCTGTCTCTTGTTCTCCAGTCCATCCTTCCCCTGGCTGGATCCCACTGGACCACCTTGGGTGCAAGATGAGTTTTAGCTCTTGCATGCCAGTGCATCAGACATCCACATGGCAGCCTCCCTCTGAATCTGGCCAGCTCTGCCAAACTTGGTAATGGTCTGAACGATGTCATTTAACAATTAACTAACTGGGGTCACGGCCACTGCTACTAAGAATTTCCCATTCTGGTGCTCTGGCTTTAAGCAGAGGTATTGCAGGGCAAAAGACCTCTAAGAGGCTTTCCTATTTCAGCAAGGCACATGTGGAGACTCCATCAAGACATATGTTTGTTTAGACTTCCACCCAGAGCTATCATTTAAGCATATTTTAAGGGGTGACCTTCCCATCAGTTCTTCTGAAGCATAGCCTTATCGATCCCATTTCAGAACAACACATCTCTGCAAGGGATTTATTTGACTGCCAAACCACAATGCACCAGCAACCACTTTTGTGCTCGTAAAGCTTCACCTGCTTGAGCAGGCTCCATGAGTTGGTTGCCCAAGAGAGAGTATAAATTGGTCTGTGCTCTTAAGAGCTTACCCTCCCACATTTCTTTCTTTATACAGCGAAATATTGTGGCTGCATTTTAAGCCTAAATAGTTTGGTGGTATCCCTTTAACTGGTTAGGGAACTTTAAATATCAACTACACTTTTATCTAGCACATTGAATATGTTTTCAAATGAGTTGTGGTGTTTGCTATCCCACTCCAAAATATTTTCCCTTTGACATTAATGAGGATTGTTTTTTATGTATTTTTGCCTTTCTCCAAATAATACAATCTTTATATTCATTTCTTAACCTCTGTGTTTATGTATTTTATTGAATTCTTGGAGATTGTATTCATTTTCAGCATTTGATTTGTTGCAGTGACTTCAGGCTGGCTGCCCAACTTAAACATGGCTGCTACCCTTGGATGATGGCCTGACTATTAATTATTTCCCTGCTGAAACTGCATTACGACAAAACAAATTTTGTTAAAATGACATTAAGTAAAGACCATAGAAACCTGCACAGCATTAGAAACTTTTTCTTGGCAGCTGTTTTATGCTTTTTCCTTACATCATCTAAATCAAGAATGAGATATCATTTAATATTTTACCAGCTCATGAAAAAATAGGCCTTCTATTTTCCTTGATGTAAATATAACAACATCAGCATTGAAATAATTATCAAATTACAGACATTTATCCTGCAATCTTTATAAATTCAGTCTCCCAAATAAGACAACATGTTTAAGCACAAAAAGGTTGAAATATATAGGGCTAAGGTTCACAGTGTCACCATCTTTTTTTCACAGGGCATAACAGTTCTTATTTCCTTATCCCCAGACAAACCTTGATATATAAACAGGTTTAACAAAATACATATTACTTATCTTTACACATATGGTAATTCTTAGTCACAAAACAGTTTGTAAACTAGTCAAGACTGAAATGAAGCATTTTGGGATGAAAAGAGGGGAGCAAGAGGAAAATATGTCTGATTAAGAATGAACACCCTATAGGTTCATTGTTAGCATAACTGAAGGACCAACAACATGGATTCGGGTTGCTTATAACGCTATGCAGTTACTCTAGTATACAGTAATGCCATTACCCTTGAAAAAATTGCTTTCCTCCGTTAATTTAGGAAGAAGACCAATTATGAAGTCATATGGTTTGGTCTTGCTGTTGGTAATGTCATTGTGTCATTGAGCAACAGAAAAAGGATTAATTCTTTTATACTTCCACCATTTCAAAGTCTGCCGCCTCTGAGTAGCCCCTTTCCCTTTAAGCTACATACACGTGGCAAAATTTTCCAGCAGAGTATTTTTAAGGCAACAACTGCAGCGGTCTTGATTTACCCCTGAGAATGTAAACTGTTAGAGTTGGAGACAGTCATCTGTATCCTGTCTTCTGCTACATTAATCCAATTCCATTTTAGCTAAGGGCAGCCTGATGTTCATTATCTTTCAAGAAGGTAGGGCTTGCTTGCCAAATATATGTTTTTGCAGTAGATGTTATGCTTCTAAATATTTTTCCATAGCTTCTTGTTACACAGTTCCAGTGTATTCTTTTTTAAAGAATCATATTATTTATTTTCTTAACTCTATAATTTGTTTGAAATCTCTCACTGCAATTTAATGATGAAGAACAAAAGAAGCAGCAAGGTAATACAACTCTGACAATTCTGGCAACTACTTCAAATCAATTTTTTTTTCTCAGTTACAGACCAGTAAAGTCAGTGGGTTTTATAAATTAGAACTCAAAAAGGCCATCATAGTAGGTAATAGAATAAGTCTGACTTTTTGCCTTCTTGTTTTAAATAGGGATTTTATTACCGGCTCCTGCACAACCTACAGCCTATCTTTTTGCTATATCTTTGCCCACGAGGGCTTGGCTGGCAGTCTCAAATTTTCACTCCAACCCAGAGGAGAGACACTGTTTTACACGTTTGTGTGCAGCACACACAACTCACTTGCCCGTTCTGAGACTTGTCAACTACCCTGGAGTACAACCTGGTATCACACCTGCGGTCCCAGCCACATCCGGAGCTTCACTGTGCTTGATGCTGTACAACCACAAAGGGAAGACTGAAAACTTGCAACCTAAGCAACTAGAGCAGACAAGTGCCAAAGCGACCAAGGTTCAAAGTGTGAAATAAAAGTAAGAAGTAAGGGAGAAAAGGAGGCATTCAATAGCCACGCCAGCCAGCCCAGTCTCCTTTCACCAGGCTGCGTTGCCTACCTAAAAATGTAACGCAGAGGATTCTCATTAGTACTTTTCTGTTGTCAAAAGGAGAAATATTCAAAAAACTATGCCACCCGACCCGTTCCTCAAGGGGCTGTGTTTGTTACAAAATCACTCCTAAGAGCTAGGATTGCTTAGCTCCTTCATGTACACAGCCCTGGGGAAAGAAAAACCACCCACTATTGTTTGGCCTAATAATGACATTGAGATACCCTAAGTACCTGGAGTTATAAACGGTCCCATTCCATGTAGCAAATTCTACTTTCTTCTTTAATTTAACAGAGGTAAAAGTCTGCTGTAACAGGTCAGAGAGCGCTGATGCTTATACCAGCAGAAAACCGTTTTCGCCAACCGATGTTTTTCAATGATGAGTTATCAAAATATTTCTACCCGGTTCCCATTACTGTGTGTTTATTACTTTGGCTTCTTGGGGCCAGTTTAAAATAACCATTACTATTTATCTGGTTCTAATTCTTTCTACAGGAGCCTCTCTTCTCTAAATTTTGTAGCAATTTTATGACTAAAGTAGCAAGGCAATATACAAATATCTAAACAACAGACTCTCTTCATCCTTTCATACAAATTGCGTCAAGAGGCTAGTCTGTGGAAAGAGCTAATGATCCAATCAGCATAAGAACACATTACAAATTGGAATTCTAACAGATAATCTCTAGACGCAGATTTATCATGTAATTTTACAGTTGGAGAAACGGAGTATTTTTATATGACTGCTTTTTCTGCTGCCACAGCTTCTTGCAATGATCCCTTTAGCATTTAAGCTCCTAGTTGCATTCAACAGTGGGCTTCGAATGAATGTTATGTGACAGGGTGGCCTTTAATGCAGAAGGCAGGAAGGTTGCTATGAGAAAAAAATACACTACAAATAGGTACAAAGGGACTGCAAGCCACAGGATATCTTTGCATTCTTTGTTGACGTGACGTTGGCAAGTTGTTTTCATGCAGTTCATCGACTAATGCAATCTGTATGTGGTATAGTCCCTCAGCAGTTCAGCAGACAAGCAAACTGAAATGACAACACACAATGAATTAACAGTCCCTTGCCAGGGCTTCCTCGAAAGTGGGGCTTCTGTAGCATTTGAATCCCTGCCCTGCGTATAAAGCACCAGTCTGCTTCCATTGCCAATAAAAACAGAATTAGGACATAGCTGATAGAGCACGGCTGCACTTACTTAGTCATATACCTACTTCTTTGTGCCACGTTATGTGCTGCTCGGTCCCAAGAGCCCGAAAAATAAATATAGTTAGTTGTGAAACAAGGGCCAAAATGACAAATACTTGTCCCAACATATATTAAAAGTTGCATCTGATGGAAAGGACTGTCTGTTTGGGATGCTTGGAAACACATTTTAAACTTGGGGTTTCAAATATATGTCATCAGGAATGTAAAACTTAACCGAGTTCTACTCTCTACTTCTTATGCCATCCTCCTCCTTATGATTTTTACTTTAAACTCAGCCAAAATGGGGTAACTCCTGCACCCTCCTGGGTGCTCAGCTGTAGCTCTGCACAGCCACACAAGAGCCCAACAGCCAGAGAGCAGCACTGACACACTCCCTCTGCTCTCTGCATCAGCCTCGGAGAAAAAACCCCTTTTTTCAGTCTTTGGAGGTACCAGAGGTGCCGTATCACCCACACATATTTGCTGTGTTGGTTTTTTGAGATTTTCTTCTCAACAGTCTATGAAAACTGACACAGCATAGCAGGCAAGAAATGGGCTGTTACCATTAAGGTGTTTGGTTCCATCCCTATATAGAAATATCAGTCATGATCCTTTTTGCTGTTCATCAAATGGAGCCAAAGACATACAACAAAACAGGCTGCAGGAATTGTCATTGTATTTGTATTTAATAGAGAACTTTTCTCACCCATTTTCTAAACAGGCAGTGTTATTCCAAAGCAAAAAAATCCAAAACAAAGTCATAATCAAACCCACACATGTGGAATAACTTAAATAAACATTTTTCCTTTTGAAGATGATTGTAGTATAGGATAAATAAAACATACTATATTATTCTGGACATTCCCTGTAAACAGCTCATACCTAATAGTTTCTCCATTAAGTATTCAGATAATCAATATATATCAGCTAAACTACTCTGGCACTGACTGGGTCTTTAGAGGAACAAGTTGGCTGGAAAAAATGAGATTTCACTGAAGAACAAACCTACAGAAATTATGTTTCTTAAAGTTTATGCATCCTTAATTCTCTGTTCCTTAGGAAATGTTTTCTCTCCCCTGCTCTCTTGGACTTAACCTATAGCAAAATGGTTTCACCTGAGCAGGGCTGGAAGCTGTTGATGCCGCTGCTTAGTTTAGATGAGGGACTGAACAGCACTGGAAAACATCAAGGATCATCCACAAAGCCAACGTTAGCCTAGTGAGGCTAAGCTCTTGAGAAATCCTCCTCAGAGCTGCTCTTTGCTCCTGTAGAGGAACGTATTCCCTTCATTCACTCCAGAAAGAGCCCAGCATTAGCTTCAATCGGCTAAATCTAGCACCAGTGAGCATCCACACTCTACTTGAACGAGGAGAGACTTTGCTACGGTGACAAAATTAATCTAGGTCAACAACACAGAGGCTGTGGTGTCAATCGTGCACAGAGGCTTATCATGCAGTTCCTGTAGGTCCTGTTTTAGCCCAGTGGTTACTGATTAGGTTGACTTGGTGCCTAGGAAGCCCACTGCACAGCACTGCACAGACCAGAAGAGCAAAAGGTGCCTTTGACTTAGAGATCTCACAGCCTAGGATAACATAATAAATAGCAGCCATTCCCCGCAACAGAGTAAGACTGCAGCAAGTGGAGCCATTTCCTCTCTTCACGCCACATCCCTGCTCAACCCCAAAGTCACAAAAGAATATAGCTGTAACTCATAATATGTAACAGGAACAGGATAGGCAAAGAGAGCAAATTTTAGTTCACTGCATTAGACATTAGCTTCTTGTTTAAGAAACTGAGTTGAAAAATCAGTTTCCTCCTGGTCTTTCTCATTAATGCCACTTGTATACAAAATTAACAGAAAACACTTCAATAACATACACTGCACCAAAAATAGCTGAGCAGTTGTGATGATGACCAGCTCCATCCTAACCTGAACCTTAATCCAGTCAACACTTGCACCTGTTTTTCTGAGAATGCCTTCTCATTCTTGTCACTGAGATATTGCCTACTCTAACTATTTCACCTTGCGTCTTAGTGTCTACCCTAAAACCTTAGTTCCTGTAGGCAAGTAGTTAAAAGAAAATCTTAGTTTCCCTTTGAAGAGTTTCTAGGTCTCATACTTGCAGCAAAAGGCTTGAAAATATGAATCATACCAGCTTAAAGAAAGCAAATAAAAACCCTCAAAGGCACTTTTTTAACAAAATTCTCATGACTTTTATGACAAGCTTATAATCTGAAGAGGAGAGGCAGGAATCCAACTCATGATTTCTAAGTCAAATGCAAAGATTCCTCTTCACCTTCCTTTCCCTCTTCTGCTTTTCTACTCTTGCACTTTGCATGAGGAACGAAGATGCCCAAATTTCTGGTAGAAATCATCTTCAGCACGATTCAGAGCTTCCTCGTCGATGTAGACAGCTGGTCTCCGGGAAGCCAAAAAGTACTGCACTTTCCTCAGGCTCCATCCCATCACGTACTTCAGCCAGCCACTGACAGCAGCTGTAGACCTGCCAACGCCAGCGTTGCAATGAACGTAGACGGTATGGCCATTCTCCAGTAGCCCGTGCAAGAGGCAGACAGCTTGTGGCAACATCTGTATTCTTCCTAACGTTAAAAACAAGACACATTAATTTGCATTTGAGAGAGCTAGGTTCATGGTTGAGATTATGTCTGTACAGCCTGATGCACTGCAAATCACAATGGTCAATCTGATATATTTGGGTTTTTTTCTTTTTTCTTTTTTTTTTTTTGTTTTTTTATTTTTCCAAAAGACCTTCTACCCTAACCTTTGTTTCTTCTGGCAACATAGATTCGGATCACACAAAATCTGTAAAATGCCCCAAGTCTTCTCTAAATATACATTCTGATTAACACTGAATGTGTGTGGCATATTAATTTTCACAGGGACTGAGATAAGGCAGGAAATCACATTAAACAGTAAATCAGAGGATAGTATTAAAGTCAGCAAGCCAAAAGTGCACTGTTTTTAGCACCAAAGGTTTGTGAAGCCCCCTATCTACTTCTGCTTTCCAAAACATTGTAATGAAGGCCATTATGTCAACAATAAGGGAGGGAGGGAGAGAAGACGACTATTTTCCTGTACAAATTAATACTATTGCGATTTAGTTGTGTGCTAAGCATACAGTTAAACAACAGAGAACAGCCTTTCTCACTCCCAAAGGGATGACTATACCATATTTCCTGATGCCTTTTTCCCTGTTACCCCGGGAACTGAAGCCCCGAACACCAGACCCTAACTTTTCCTCACGGCACAGATCAGCACTGACATTAAGCCCTTTCAAATCCCTGTTTTAAGGTCTCCTGTCTTCCCTGATGTCCTCTTACTGATATTCCAGTTCTCTATTTGTGGCAGCAGTTATTTCACTCTATTGAAAGCACTCTCCAGGTAGGCTACTCACTCGAAAACACACACACTTTCTAATCTACTGGTTCAAAAAAAGATTTTGAATGGAGCATTCCAAGAGGAATAAAAAATAATAATTTATGTTATGACATGAAGTGCTATGGGTGTTCTAAATTAATTATAAATAATTATATAAATTATTATATCGAGACCATTTAACCCAGCATCAGACGGGGATAATATAGTTAAAGAAACATTATTTGTTGGGGGAAGGGAACAGCAGAGACAGCTGTACAGCACTGTCTCTCCCTTTTTAACCAGCAAAGATGACAAGTTGTCCTGCTGTGCAAGCTTGCAGTCTTCCACCTACACAGCATATTTTCATTATATGGCTGAATTCAAGCTGAAAGCAAAAACAGTCAAGTAGATATCAATGTCAGATGGGTTTAAACTCAAATACACGTGTACTGGCAGACACAAAGCACTTTAGATGGCCTCTCCGCCTACAAAAATATATGAGTAATTTGTTTGAGACAACACACAGAGAAATTACATCTTACGTTTTATCTACATTTTTACGCATAATTTACACAGAAAAAAACCCAAGCAGTCATGAAAGTGACACATTAGTAACTCAAAGGGTTTGTTACCACTAATTTAGCTGCAAGAGTGGTCTGAGCATTACCTTCTGTGCTCATGTCCGGCGTTGGCATCCAGACATAAGCAAGACCTTCCTCTTTATACAGTTTCATGAGGACTTCGGGGCTCATGGGTTCAGGGTAGCGGTTGCAGCCCCAGGAATTCTGAACAATGTCCCATTCGGTCTGGAAGTTCATCACCGCCGTAACACCCAGCTCGTGCTTCAGCTTGACAGTCACGTGCTCCAGCTGCCGAGGGCAACTTCCCAGCCAGATGTTTGGCAGAATTCTAGCATTGAGAAAACATTGCAGTGGGATCGATTAAAATATCTTAACATAGAAACTGCCAAGTTCAGCGGTGTTCCAGCTCCAAACCTGCTTAGCCTCATCATATGAACACTGCTAAGCACAGCCTTTTCATGTCATGCAGTAAGCAGCTTCTTATTTCATTACGGTTGAGTTGGTAATGTTTGATGCTGGTGATCAAGTTCCTAACCTACCACAAAGAGCCAGACGGTCTGAGGAAAAATTCTGAGCATAATTAGTAGCACAGATCTCCAAGGCATCCACCATTAAACTTGCAGTAAAAGCTTACTAACATCACAGATTAGACTCAGAAAACTCTGAAGAGTCGTGCAATTTGCACAAAAAGAAGCGACCTAAAAGATTCACGAGCCAGATGTGAATTACTTTAGTAACAAGTCAAATGCATAGAACTCTTCCAGCTACATAGCTACCACTATAATGAGGAAATAGACAGAAAAAACCCCTAACTTAAACTACACTTCTGTGAGGAAACTCAAAAATGAATGAGCAATTTTCTTCTCATTTTTCTTCTCATTTTTCTCTGCTCTTGTGGAGTCTAGTGGGAACCAAATGCAGAATTACAATACATGTTTAGCTTCCCCCAGGGCCTAAAGAACCAGAAATCTTGCAAAAGAATGTGAGAGAGGTGTGTAGGATGGATAAACATCCATATTTCTGATACTTATCTAAATCAAACTTCAAGACTTCTATGGTTTGCCTGTTGTTAATTAACATAAAACTATTGTATGTCTCAACAAATTTTGACATAAATATAAACTGAATATTAAGAAGCTCACTTTCAAAGGAGGAATTTTAATGTGCACATGCAATTAAACTGATGGTACCGACAATGGATTATTTACATGTACAAATTACTAGTGATCTACTTTACTTTTTTTTTGTTTGCATAAACTATTGTGAACATGCAATCCACAAACTACACAAAATATCTAGGCAGTTGAACATACAACTTTGCGTACATTATTAACTGTAAAAAAAAAATGAAGCCAATATATAACAAAAGCACAATCCTCAAAAATAAAATGTTTGCCATGCATTTCTTACAGTCTTTTAAAATTTTAATCTCAGGGACAAATAAGAAAAGTTTTATGTTTATTCAGGAGCAGTTACTCATATAAATAGCCCTTAAATCATCAGGTAGCTATTTCCATTCCACTATCGCAGTAATAAGTGCTTACTAGTATCTAGTTAGACCTGTAATTGACAACAATTAAATCCTGCTACGTTACTGCTGAAAGACTGTCAAAAAGAAAAATTCAAGTCCAGGAAGTACTTTTTATTATTGTTTCCTGTATTTCAGCTGCATCCACAGTAAGTTACATACCAGCCACACAAACACTGTTTTTTGGCCTTAACAGCCCCTGTTTCAGTGAGACAATGAACTTGATCTCAGTGTATGGTAACTGAGTCCCAACTTTCTGGATTACAGAGAATGATTGAAAACCTGAAAATTTAGACAAATCTGTTACATAGCAAATCACCATTTCAACTGAGCTGCTCTGACTGTGAGATCATTTGAAGAGATTTGACTTAGTTGTTGTTTCACATTCACGTTCTGGTCTAGAATGCAGTGAGAGCATTTCCCACTGTTAATAGAAAACGCATTTGCTCCTAAGCAGGAAGCAAGATTTAACCCACAATTTCAGAAATTAAGATTTATCCCTTGAAGTAATTTCCCTTGCCACTTTTGTCACACTCCTGAACACTACCTTCCTAAAAGAGAGAAGACACAGAAAGAAAGAAAGAAGTACTAATAGGCGGGCTCTGGATTTCTTAGGCTACAAATTAAATTCATGTCATTTATTAAGAAATACCAATACCTAGTGGACTCCACGGCAACCTGAAGGAAATGCCATAAAGCAGAATTGTGTATTACCATTATGTTCAAGGCACAATCCCACATGCTGGTCCAGGAAAGGAGTTTCACAAAACTGCCCCCAAAATCCAGCTTGAGCATTCCCACTGACCAGAGGGATTAGCGAAGGTCCACTGCAACAATTACTTCGCTGCCCCACTTCCCACGTGCCAGCCCCACACAAACCCGATCCTAACCTGAAGGAGTGACCCCTGTCAGGCTTCTGCCACAGGAACCCATTGTAATAATTAGAGCATCTCAGGGTGGCAAATGCAAGTCAAAGTGCTCCACAGGCGCTGACGAATGGCTGGAGATGAGCAGTGCCCGCAAAACTCCATAGCGGGGAAAGAAAAACAGCAATATTACTAATACCTTGTGACAATATGAAGATATTCTTTCAAGAACAAGAACTTTAGTATCCTCCCTTTAAAGGCTTTCCTGGAGAC
This sequence comes from Chionis minor, assembly GCA_013398295.1. Taxonomy (NCBI): domain Eukaryota; kingdom Metazoa; phylum Chordata; class Aves; order Charadriiformes; family Chionidae; genus Chionis; species Chionis minor. Next base: position 864,528 of record VZSF01000206.1, read on the forward strand.
TCATACATAGGCAATTCTCTTGATATTTTGGGAAACATCTAATACAATAAGTTACCTTGACAGGAGAGCAAAAGTGTGTTTTCTAGCATTTGATTGAATCAGGCATGACTAAAGGGTTCCTGAGATAAATAAAATTCTGGGTTGTACTCTTGCTTACAGATATATCAGTGCATTATAATTTTTTCCCCAATGATTATTTAGTGGGCAAACATCACAGCTGCGCTATCTGCAAGACCATTGGGATATAGACCATGTGTTTATTCTGTTTTTATAGCCTAAAGGATCTTGTCCATGACAAGACCTCCTCTATTTTACAATAACAATTGCATTTACAGAAAAATCTTATGTTTACCAAGTTTTTATTACTGTCTTTCCCTATAACTAACCAAACTAGGGGTGTCATTCAGAGACTGACCAAAGCAACATATTCAGGACAGCCAATTCTTGTGAATTATTTTTCTGATCAGGTCCTAGAGTTTAGCCTTTAAAAGGATCAAGATGCAGCCTTGACCTTGGTCTTCAAGCCCCTTATTTACCCACATCCAAATGACTGTAAAGTCTTGGTCTTGCTGGATAAGACTTAACTGCTCTTTTACCAGGAAAACAGTCCATTCAGAAAACGGTACTGCAGAGCTGTCCTATTGGCCAATTCATGTAAAAATCCTGGGATAACCCCACTGCACAGTACCTATACGTCCATTTATCTTTATCTGGTTCATACCTTGACTTTGTGTTACATTAGAAGGAAAGAACACATCAGAAGGGCCAGTATACATGCGACTACAAAAAATGATGTAGCAGCTGTATTTTATATATAGACTTTTGATAGCCCTATTGAGGACTTACACTGATGACCAGGGAAAAGTACATATTAAAAAGAGCAAGAGAGTGATAATTTAATTTTTACATCTCTTTCCTTAATAATATGATTTTCAATTTTCCAGTGTGGCCTTTCTTCTTTAAGTTTCCACTGCACTTCAGTAGGCAATTAGATTTTAGACACAAGAATATTTGGCATGGGAAAGTGATCCCATTTGCTTCCCTGTCTCAATTGGGTTGAAATAGTGCTCTGAGCTCTCCGACCACTGCTGCTTTCCAGCTCACATGTGGTTGCTTTCCAGCAGCAGATTAAGTGATCCTCACGTACAGTTCAAAAAACGTCCAGGGATTATGTGTGATCAATAAACCTATAATCTTGTCAGCCATTAACCCCTATCATATATCCCAAGTATCACAACAGGATGGTGTTTTAACAAAATTCTACTTAGAATTCTGTTTTAATATAAAAATGGCACTTCATCATTGTACCTGTGTAACCAAGGATAACAAACCATGCTTGGTCCCAGATGACACAGTCAATTCAGCCACAGGCAGTTTATCAATGAAGAAATCACCTAGAGTAACATCAAATATATTCAACTAACTTCGGCCATCAAGACTTGTAGATTATCTAAAAGCCCTTTCTTCCAAGCTACTTTCTGTAAAGTTACTTTCAGCCTACCCTACACTTCAGTTCTCCACCAGTAATACAGAGATAATATTTACCTACCTTAAGGGGACTTTCGGGGACTAAATGAAGGAATGAATGCGAGAAGCTTGAATTTGTGGTAACAAGGACTAAATATTAGGCAGGTGTTTGCTCAATTTACTTGATTTACAGAGCCCAGACTGAAGGCTGATGTATTAAAAACCTGCCTTTTGACTTCTAAACTGAGAAAACCAACAACGATTTATCATTACCAAGGAATAAATATGGAACACTCTGAAATCACTTGTATGGTTATTTTCCAGCTGTCATCACAGTTAAATTATTTTTAATGATGCAGATACATATCACACTTGGTTGCTTCCCCCCAGGACCCTGAACAGCCTAGATTAAATTATGACAATTCACTATGAACGCATCTGAAACAAGTGAATTCCATTTAATCAATGCATATGCAAATAGTCTTCCCATCCTTAAGGAGAAAATGAGTCTGAGGTATTGAACGATTAGAATTCTGATACTTTTTTTTTTTTTTAATGCTGCAGATTGTTTCAGGCTAGAGGAAATGTTCCGAAAGCGTGGCGCACCATACTGTTGAACCCTAGACCTCCACAGATAGGACAAAACCAACCCAGTAACCCAACCCACCTAGCCACGGGGATCCCATTCACCGTGAGGGTGACCGTTACTTTTGTTGATAATAGGTTAAGGCAAACAGGCACCAAACTCATGTTTCCTTAAAATGCTGAGCTGTAAGTTGGGATGACTCCGGCACTGTTTTCAGATCTGTTCAACCATCAGTGTAGCAGAAGCAAGCATCTTACAGTCTCCCTAAAATCAGCCAGCCTTTGCAAGGAGTTACAGTTCTTACCGAGCAGGCTACGATTCAAGCCTTTGGGGAACACATTTCATCAGAACATTTACCAGGCACAATATTTCAGATGTCCTTTTATCCCTGCAGCTGCCAGCTTTAATCAAGAAAGAGGACTTTGCCAAACTAAGGAAAAATACTAAGGTATTTTTCATTGGCCATTGGCAACAGTGATCCATCAACTATTCAATCTGTTTGTATCGGTAATATTTTTGACCTAGGTCCAGCGTACTATTTTAAATGAGAAGCGATGGATTCATCCTTCAGCACCAGGTCAAGGTGTAGCCTGATGTTACAGCTTGCAATTCACTTCAGTCGTCAGCACCAGTCTTCCTTAGCTCCCACTAAGCATCTGGTGACAGCAAGATGAGCGCTAATATATACATATAACAAGGCAAAGCAATTTAGCTGAAACAACAAACAAAATAATGATTAAATCGGCTGTGTCCTCCCTTAAGGCTTTTACTTCCTAAAGGTGTAGCATGCAACTACAGCTACATGCAACTTGCAGCAAAACTTATTCTGCATTCTGAAAAGAGCAACATATATAATTCAGCCAGTTTACCCCCAGCATTTTGTGATGCTCATATGCATACTGAGTGGTTTTTGTACTGATGTACTGCTATTACCCCGACACCACTACAAGCAAGCAGCCCAAGGGGAACGTAAGCCTGAAGTACAGCTCGGTTAGAGACCTTTTTGCGGCACTGTAGCTACTGCAGACTGCTTCCGATTACAGTGCATTCCTATTTCCTCCCCTAAAGGCACTGGAGTAGGAACTGGTTCAGAATTTTTGATAGGGCGGATTTTTAATGGAAAAAGATCTGTCAGAACCAAAAGTCTGCAATGAAGCTTTCTACTTTTGACAAAATTTAAACTAGTTCAAAGACAAAATGTGTGATGAAAAATAAAGGGAAACAAGTGAGGGATAGCAGCAAAAAAATCCTACCTCTCGTTCCCTCTCTCTCATTTGACACAAAAGAGATTTCCAAAAGTATTGCTTTGGGCATATTCAAAATGAGAATACAGGAAATCCTACAGGCCACAGCTGAGATGCTTTTTCATCTTTTCTCTACCCTCTGCCTTATGACAAGACACATCACTTGAAATGGTGATACCACTGGATTACGATGACCCAGAACTATCATCCTGCATGTGCTCTTTCTTTTGCCATTGGCACCATTTTAACAACACATAACAGCTTATTCTTAGGTACATGTGTGCCTCTTCTGGGCCTTCCTTGTTCTTTTCTCCTGAACCTGTGACAGTGAAAATAGAAAGAGTTCTTGCTAGAAATCAGATGATGCTCCTGCACCTTTGTCAGAACAATCTAGAAACATGACTTAGATTGCTCTCTAATGTCCTGAAATGCATTTACAAACAGAGAAAGATTTTCAAGTGACCAAATTCTGCTCTCCAGTGGAAGACAGGAACACTTTCAAAGATTGCTTGATATGTAGAAAGCACACTGATGACTATTCTCACCTTCAGAAGTACTTTCCCAATGTCCAATATGAATTGGACAGTCACAGGTCACAGTGACTTCTTGTCTCCACAATGGATGCAAAGAACAGATTCTTCCTTTCCACGCTGCAAGACCCTTTTACCTATCTGAAAATTACTAACACACACACACACACACACACACACACACAGCCTTGTATTCTTCATGCATGTGCACACACACACACACACACACACACACACACTTGCTTGTCACCTGTTCAAAGCTTCTGATGATAATTGTTGCCTTTGGACTCTCCAGCTGGTCAATGACCTTCTTAAGATGCTATGCCCAGTACTGGAAAAAGGTCTCACCATTTCTGAGCAGAACTGAAGATTAGTTACATCTTGTGCCTCAAAGGCTATATCTTACAGTTCCCTGACTGTCCTTTTACAGCATGATGCTGTTGACCTATATTCAACAAGGAATTGTGTTTCCAAGTTAAGATCTCTCACAAGAGACGAGTCTACTCAAGGAGAGGGTGAATCTGCCCAAAACGGAATTATTTAAGATTATTAGTTACAACTGCCAGTGGTATCAAATAAAACGAAATGAATACACAGCAAAGGAGTAGATGTGATTCACAGTTGATGAATGCAGCTCAGTAATATATCTTGGAATAAATAATCTCAGCCACTCACACACATCACTGGGTTTTAAGTTAACTATAATCAATTAGAAAAGGAAACAGCACATGCTTGCAGTAATGCTTGCTGAAAGTGCTGCTTTACAGGGAGGTCAAAGTGGTAATATTAGCCTGTACATAGAACTGAACCGAAAATAACAGAAAATTTATAGTAACCTTCTAAAAAGTCAATTATCCCATTCTATGCACTCTAACTTTGAACTTTCTATCAAGTATTTTATTGCATCAGAAAAGATAACGAAAAATTAAAACATTCAAAATACGGGAGATGTCAGCTGTTTCTTGTGAAAATACTTTTCGGACTAAGTATTTAGCATATTTAAGAGGGAACTGGTTGACTGCTTAAAGATAAAGCAGTGAGGGGAGGGGCAAATCAACTGGCCCTATCTACATAAAAGAGGTAAAGAATCGCAACTTGCATATAGTTTCACCTATAAGCAACTACTAAGAGATGAGAAAAATGGCAGAGGGGGAAGTATTTATCTTTTTTTTTATTCTTGTGTCTTCCTCCAAAATACTAACAACATAGTCAGATATCAAAACAGAGGACTCCCTGGTTTGGTCTTGTACAAGAATTCTAGTTTCATTACATTCTCTTTAAATAAAGGACAGAGAGATCCCTCAGCAAAATGCCTCCTTGCCAATGAAATAATAATGTAGAACTAAGGGGTTACGACACTGACATTTCATTGCGCATCACACAGGGCACATGGGTAAATGGCTGTGGTCTTAACCTCTTGCTGACTTACTGATAAAGTCTCCTTGCAGAAGGCAAAGCTGACAGAGGCTTTGTGATCCCAGACTTGACTGAAGTAGGATTGACTGAGCACAGTCTGATGCACTCAATTGCCCAGCACACAGACAAGCTCTACTGGCCAGAGCAGGAGAGAAAGGTTTGACGATACCATGGTCTAACTCACAGAATACCGAGATCTAATAGCCAGGCTTAATAAGATCACGCTTACCAATAAAGGTGGATTAAATGGCCACAATTTCAGCAGAAGTCATCAGAGAAAAGCGTTGATTAATGATAAAACTACACCCTACTGAAATGACACAGCTGCAGACCTTGTAAAAACTACTTGTGTTTTTGAACAAAAAATTACTTTAACCTAAATGCCGAATGTAGAAGGAGCACAAGTCATCACTTATAAATTTGTTCCGCTTTACCGCTGAAAGAGAGCAGTTTATTGTGAAGTTAAGAAATCTACCTCAGGGCTTTAAATGAGGAGAATTAGACAGACTACAATGTAGTTCCAAGGTGGTTTTATTCTTCTTCTTATTTGGCACTGTGATGAAATGTAATTAAGCTCTGGCAAATTTTCTTCTTAGATGTAATTTGGACTACTTATCTAGCCTCTCACATGGGAGCAGACGTGGCAACTAAAAAGAAACACCTGCTTTTATCACTTTAGAACAACACTGTGTCAGCTTAGCAATATGCAAAGTTTCTTAAGCCCTTGAATTCTGAGTGTTATGCTTAATAGTATCTTATTTATTCCATGTTCACAAATTTATGCATCAATGTGGCATTAAACTACCTCATTTGCTGATACGCAGGGCAAGTAAGCTATTAAGATTTGACCTCAAGCTGACAATGCGCTGAAATGAAAACAGCTAAGAATAATACCAAGCCGATAACTGAAATATAAGGTTACACAGACGTTCAGCTACAAAGCAGTTCCAGTGGTAGAGTGCCCACAGGTTCTGCTGTATTAGGAGGAGATTTCCATTGCATCGGCTTGATGACACCAAAGGGCTTGGTCGTCCCCTCATCACCTGCCAACCTGCATTTATGGCAGGTGGTATGGTGCACTCTTCAGGTTGTGAGACAAACAGCACCCATGCTAACACCTAGATGCAGCACAACCCTCCTCCTCATTCAAAACCTTGTAGTGGATTCTGACTCTGGGACAGCCTGTAGACTATGTCTACTTTATGGATTGTCCTGGCTTTGAATGCACCAAGGATACAGGATAAGAAGGACCCAGTAAAGTCAATCACATAAGAAAACTTTAGTCTAGATGGATCCACAAAGCTTTCTGTTTATGGACCATTTTCCTCTTCCGCAGCAACCTCAAACATTCCCTTACAAGGAGCATAAGAGTTTTACTAGAAAAAACTCGCGGAAACCTCTCATAAGGACAGTTGCAGAGATCAAGAGCATCTCTAACATCCTATACTCTGCTACAGCAGGGAATGTATTTGATGAAAACACCTAGACAACTGGGAAGTAAACCACATTCCACACTGCAAAAATGACAATAATACTTGCATAAATAGGACAGTAGCACTACGCCTGAAAGCCACAAAATAATCCTTCTATTTTATTCAGTACTGGCAGATTGTGATCAGGAGGAATGGGAAGAGGGAAGAGGAACACCTAGAGAGCCCAGCAGAGAGTACCAGAACAATCAGAGGTCTAGAAGGCAAGTTTTCAGAGAAAAGTCTGAAAGAACCAAAGTTTAATATCAAAATGAAAATACTGAGATGTACCAACCTCAACTACTCTGTGATTCTCTGAAAAAGGATATGAGTTTCCACGCATATAAGAGATGGCTCTAAAAGGGCAGGATACTAATTTGTTCTCCAACCTTGCTGTGGAGAGGACAAGAAGCAGCTAGGGAGACTTAAGCCGAGATTAGAAAAGCTTTTTAATGGCAGGAATAGTGAGGTAATTGAAAGGAAGAGTAACAGGGCTGTAGAATCTCATCACTGGGATGAGATCATATTTAACTTCAGGAAGAATAAACCTGGAATGATTTAAATGTAATTGAGATTAAGTTAGAGCAGGAAAATAGATTGGACACTTTCTGAGGTCTCTTTAAGCCTATGATCTATGATACTATAATCATAAACTTCCATTTCCATCTCTGGGATCACTACCTATATTAATTTATCAAGATACATCTTGAAATAATTTAGGTTCCTTGTCCGCTCTGCCCAATTTGTAAGGTCACACCAGAACTCAGACATCATTCCTTTAATGTCAGAAATCTTGTTCTAATTTACACTCTAAATCCATTCAGAAGCAATTAATATCCATTTGATCTTAAAGCAGGTTCAATTTCAGTAATTCTTTCTCCTCCCTTGTACTAATTCCTGAATGTCTTTTACAAATAGTAATATATCCTCTTTCTCAGTCTTCATTTAAGACTATGCTGTCTACCTCAGACACCAGAAGCAGTCAAACTATTGTAGCACAGAGTTCCTTGCAAGCCAATTTATTTTGCTCCATCTCCAGTACCATGAAAGCTACACAGCCTGTGGAAAATGCCCTCATTCATTCTGAATTAACTCAAGTATCTCTGCTTTTCATTGCAGTTTGTGATGATGATGGCATATCTTACATCAGGGAATCAGAAACAGAAACAAAAAAAAAGAATGTTATATGGTTTTGTATTTTAAGTGGCTTTGCAAAAGCAAATTTGCTATTCCCGTTTCTCCCATGATACAAAGAGGATGTAAAATTGTCCTAACAAGAAACCTTGGGGATCCTTTTCTGTAGGATATGTTCTGACCACAAAGTTGCTGCAAAGAAGGCAACACAGAAGAGGCAGCGTATCCCCATTAACAGGGATCGTACCATTACTTCAAAGGTCAGGTTCTGGCGGATGAGATAAGCCAGCCTGATACAGCTGATTCCTTTCATGCCAGGACTAGAACATGTTCCAAACTTGTCTCCCTTGGGAAACAGAAGTGCAAAAGGGATTGTAAACAATCTTTGTTCTTCTGTCACAATAACAGATCAAATGATATCTAACTTTGTCTCTAGGGTAAGTGGAGATTCTCCATTAAATTCAAGGAAATTGCTCTCATCAAGGTTACGGTACATTTGAATCTATCAGGGAAAAAACCACAGTCTAAACTCTTCTCTCTCATTCACCTCACTCCACTAAAAAGCTTAAAGCAAATGAATTTACACCTTATACATTTTTTATAATCTATTTTATCTCTATTCTAGAAATTATCTAACATAACTTGGTCACACAAGACTTTATGTTCATTATCAAAGCTAAATTATGGAAGATAAAATTTTATCATCTCTGTATTTGAAGTGAAATATTTTTTGTGATATTTCAGTACGTATTTCTACTGTGAAGATAAGAAAGCAGTCATTCATATGCGCACCAATACCTTGTAGGCCAGGGTGTCCAGATTTAGCCTTATAGGAGTTCATCAGACTTTATTTTCAAACCTGCACGTAAAGCTCTTACTGATGCCCAAGTAGCACACTGCATGCAGCAGAAAGCAGGATTTACCTTTGTAGGGACTGACTCTTCTCGTACTTTCATTTGTATAAACATTATCTGAAGCAAAGGATGTGCCAATTGCAAAAATACAGCCTGAGAAGAGAATCGGGTTCCAAGGCTTGCACTGAACAACCTGGAAAGGACTCCTCTCTTGGCTTGTGAGGACTAATACTTAAACGCACCAATTACAGACTCTTGTCTCATGCAACCACGGTTGCCAATGGTTACTTCCTACAACGGCTCAGTTATGTTGCCAACATTCCCATTTGCCTTGAATTAGAAGAAATACTCGGAAACACAAGAACAACGGCCTGCTAAACTAAGCCAGATAGTAACGAGCCATGAATCTCCTGGCATTAGGAATGAGAATTTCTAACATTAATGCTTAGCAATGGGAACTATGCCACTGCTGGCACCTTTAAGTTAAAGTACCTTAACAAAACTGACTTAAACAGATGAACTTTAAGTTAGTGCCCGAGAAGTTTCTGGGATAGTTGGTAAAAACACCTTTTGTCTTCTTTCAGAGTTTACTTATTAGCAGCTGCTTAGAAATCTAGACTGTGAAAATAATAAATGATGAATACACTTTTCAAAATGTTGTTTTGCAGATCGAATGGAAATGCTTTCCCAGTGCTTGAGAAACAAGCACATATTCATTAAAATTACATAACTGCAAAGCACAGCCTATTGAAAGGTGGCCTTGTGATCCACATGTACAGAAGACTGGAATTCCCTCAGACCTGTAACAGTGAGAGGAAGAAGCACATCCGTCCCCTGTGGTATCATCCAAATACCACAGTGCTGACGGGTTCTGTATCTCTGTGTTCATTCCAGTTAAGATATTTATCCAGAATTTCTAAACCTGCATCAGTTCATTTATCTTAATTTTAAAGAGGGACAGACACTTTCCAGAGTACCACAGGGTGGAGGACAACATCTTAGAAATACTGAAAAAAACTGAATTAATGTATCACCCCAGTCAGCTATATAAATATCTAAAAGAATGTGTTTCCACAACAAAGTCAAATCAAAGGGACAACAGCTGCATGGTGCTACTGTAATAAAATTTTCAGAAAAGTTCATTTTAGCTAACATGCCTGGTTACTACATTATAAACATAAAATTAATAACCCTGGGGGATGAGTTGCCAACTTCAAAGGTTGAGGCTGAGACTGTAATGGAGTTACTGAGGCCCTGGAAGGACCTGTGTAAGTCTTTTTAAGACAAAACTGCAAAGTGTAGCAGGATCTCTTGAAGAAGTCTTGGATGTGAAAACGGAAAAAAATAATTTGAAATAAATTTTGTCAACTAACAATGCTGCAGTTTTTACTGGAACCCAAAGATTGACAAGAATTACCAAGGGTCATCTATTTTTTTAAATTGATTTTTTTTTTTCAGATTTCTTTCTTTTCCTAGCAACATAATTTTACTTGCTTGGAAATTGGAATTGCAGGTATTTGAATAAACGTATTAAAGTGATCTACTGTTACTAAAGTTTATGTAAATGTGCCTACATTCTCAGCTGAAGCTTGACTTCGTAAATTTGTAAAACATTACTCATGCTGGATGGCCTTATTACCTAGACGACAAATATATCAAAAAGCTTTTTCTTCCTTTCATCTCACCAGATCCAAGCAACTCAGTATTACAGGAATCTGAGCAATTCAGTCTTCTGCAGTGAAAGCAGTGGTTAACGCTGTGTTTAGGAATGGTCTGCACATGGCCAACCCTTCAAGCTGGCAGACAAACTGCAGAAAAAAGGAACATTAAAGACATTATTTTATTAGAGAAGCTGCATATCCTCCTTACCAGACCTTCATCTTGGGAAAGCGAAGGCACTGGATATAACTGTTCTGCTGAGTTTTGAAAAGGCAGTCCTGGAGAAGCTAGATAAACTTAAAAAAAAAAATTAAAAAAGACTGTAGAAGCCCCCCAATATCCACACATACATATTAGTGCTCAGCATCCAGCCCCTGAACTGAAAGACAGAGCCATGGAGAGTCTTGCTGCTGTACACGGCTAATGAATGGACGTTCTGCATGAATGCTACCATCCTATTCCTGCTGCTCTTCACTTAATTACTTTAAATTATAGGTAGGTAGATGGATGGGTAGATGGATGGAAGGAAGGAAGGAAGGAGGGAAGGAAGGAAGGAAGGGAGGAAGGAAGGGGGGAAGGAAGGAAGGAAGGAAGGAAGGAAGGAAGGAAGGAAGGAAGGAAGGAAAGAAGGAAGGAAGGAAGGAAGGAAAGAAGGAAGGAAGGAAGGAAGGGAAAGCAAACTTCTACTTCATTATTGTTCCTGTTTATATTCCACATTTTCTTGTATCTGTATTAAAAATTAAATACATATTTCCCCTTTTTTCTCTTCTTGCATGCTTAAAATCATCTTTTCTATTATTACGTTTTTCACATCAAAGAGAAAAGACATTTCATTTAAACTTAAAAACCATGGTGCCTATTGAACCAATAAAAAGGAAATCCATATTTCTTATAACTTGGCAATGTCTATGACATTTGACTCAATTTTTATCACAGTTCACAAGAGGACATACATTAAACTTATGAATAATAGCAGGGATTATATACCTGACTCCCTGAAATTAAATTTCCCAAAGTACAAGGGAACAAGAGACTTTCATTTCAGTCTCTTAATATGTTCCCTGGGAAGACAAACACAGTTCATTTCTTTGGTTTTTGTTTTTTCTTGCAGAGACAAAATTATATATGGGAAAATACAGCAGCAATTTGATAATCTCTGTTCACTCTTGGGAAATAAAATACTTATGTTTCTGAGACAAGCTTCAAAGAAACTAGAGCTACATTCAAGTTTCCTTTCTTAGAAATCTTTTTTTATCCTTTAAAAAAGGTTCTCCATATTTTTATATGGAGGACCTTTTTAAAAATTATCTTGTAAATATCTAGAGCATTCAAGCATGAAAACTTGCATTTCTCTCAGCATTTATAAAAATTATTGAAGATAGAGGTAGAATTCATAACTTAATAGCTTCAGCTTGCTACTGTTTCAAATGAAGTATCTTTTCCACTTTCCCCATTTCAAGCTGAAGCAACTCTGCAGTTGTTTATTTCAGATTTTTCTGACTTACAGGTTACCTGTTTCAGAAATACAGTATACAGTGAGCAAGCAAACACCAAACCAGCTGGTGGTAATCAACTATCTGATGGTGTCACTTTTCACATTTGGGGACTGAAAACTCTCCCATTTTGAGGGTTTTTTTCTGTAAGTCTGCGGGCTGGCTGGGCCAACCTGCCCTAGGATTTGTGCCTGCAAAAACCCATGGGAAGGGTAGGCAGAGTATGTCTACACTCCAAACATAAGTCCCTGGTTCAACAGTATCACCGGCTGTAAATTACAGTGTTCTCTTAGTGAAGTTCTTCCAATAACAACCAACTATCTAAATTTGCTCCCTCCTGGTAAACTAAATAGCAATAAGCTTGAATACACAATCTCTGCTTCTGAAAAAGAGCTTCTGCTATCTTTAGATAAACTATATTTAAAAATGCCAGTGATTACAGGGCACCTAATAAACGCATGTAAAAGCTAACAGGAAATAAATATCTGCAAGACAACTGGAAAATCATCTTTGGTGAAAAAGCGATGCTGCCCCTTCCCCGTTGTCCCAGCTGTGAGCTAAATTGCCCAGATTTCACAATCTCAGTCAATTTCATTCACAGCCGGCAATGCCAGCAAATTGCTTTCCAATGGAGACAGAACTTTACTCCTGCACTGACAACCTGAATGTTAAAGAGTAAAGAGGCAGGAAAAACGGGTGAAGACCTCCAGAATAAATATAGGCAAGGGACAGGGGGGCACAGTAAAACAGAAAGAGAAATTAGAAGCAACAATAGTTTTCACTCCCTAACAGTGATACCCCATGTAAAATTTGTATTTACTAGACTCTCAACATTTGTCTGTTACATCCCACAGAGAAAAACAGAACAAATAAGTATGTTTACTCCTCAAGGTTTTTTCATGGAGAGTTCCCATTCTTCCTTCTTTTTTTTCCCTCCCAGAATAACACACAACTCTAAGTTTTTCTTAAGTAAGGAAATAATTTTGTGCAGCGACACACCTATGAAAAGATCCTTTTTAAAGAGCAACAGTGGTTTTAAACAACTATTACTCATTAGCAGCCAGCTGATGAAAGGAGTTCATCTTGCCATCAACAGCCAGTCTCTGCTTGCTGCCATTTTATTAACAAAGTAATCATTCCTGAACAATCACACCTCTAAACAAATCATTCTCAATCAAATGCTTGTTCCAAATGCCACACATGAATGGCAGAACCGTAAAGAAAAAAATGAGAAAAAGTCCAGCTAAAACTCACAAGACTACCCAGACAGCACGCTGAGTTCCCCTTTAGCTCGTCGTGGCCTGTTGCCCACTCCCTGTTAGGAATTTGCTTAGCTGAATTACTGGCTCTTTTGAGTGGAACCCTCATTTCACATTTCTTTCTAAAGCACCTTGCAAGCCATGAACTCCTGACGTGAAAAAAAGCCAGCTGCTTCCACAAAGCAGCAGCCCAGCTGGCTTTGCCGCTTTCTCTCTCTTTGCCACATCACAATACTCGGTCCAGCTCAGCTATGGACTTTCTGCTGTGTTTTTAAAATTAGTTATTTTTTTCAAATTTGCCAAATTCACCAAGCTGACTAGAAGCAACTTCTGCATACAAATTAGTTGGTGTCCAGAAGAGTATCACATCTAATAACTGCCACCGCGCAGAGCGTTGTGCCGATGCGGTGTTGCGAGCACCAGGACACTTGCTGGGGTCCCGTTCCTCCTCCTACTGCCACACTCATGCCGACAGTCCAGCGGTGGCCTTGTGCCGAGTCAAAGTAACTTCTGAGATGGAAGTACAATAAGAGCTTTGTTGCTGCAGAAGTTCTCTTTTCCCTCGGGGGTATTACTATTTAGGGGCATTAGCAATACTCTCAGGAAGCTATTGCACATCCCATACCACTTCCATAGCCAACAAAGTTTATGGAAGTCAGCCGGTTCTTCCTCGACTGAGCCACGTGGTGGTTTGTAGGGCCTTGACATTACTTCTGAGTATGATTCAGAATGCAATTAGGAAACTTTTTCTCATGTGTAACATCCAAAATAATTCTTATGGCTTTCTTTGCAAGGATAAGGAATAGAAAGAACTTCACAACCCTGCTTTGCCTCATGAGGAGTACAACAAAGGCAGACATGACATAATGAAGGTGCTGTGAAAGCCATTTCTTTCCAGTACGGATGAGTACTTGGCATTATTTCAGGCAATCCAGCAATTTCTGAACTGTGGAAATATTCTCTGTTTCATTAGAAGTATCATAGAATCATTTAGGTTGGAAAAGACCTTTAAGATCATCTAGTCCAACCACTGACGCTACTCTACCAGGTCGGCCACTAAACCATGTCTCTGAGCAACACACTGGTTTTCATCAAAAGTGAAATCCACACATCAGTGTGATTTCCCCTTACTGGGCTATCAAGAATTATTTGAATTGCTCTATAACCGAAAGCAATGTAAAATTCCACTTAAATGATTTTAAAATGTTATGCTACTTAGACTACATATATCAACAGTTCAAAACTATTAATTTATCAATAATGCTGACAACATACAGTGCAGCTTTACAGACAAGGGAGAAAACACTCACAAAAGCTGGTGAATATTAATGATGCCTGCCATTTGAAAAATCGCTGACATAAAAATATTAATAGTTCACAAGTTTGCTAGTTTTCAGTCCCATTTGCTGCCAAAAATCATGCTCTCCCTCAGTTTTTTCACATTTCAGAGATAATTTACCATTCATCAGCCATTACTTCAACAGTGTCATCCCAACGTAGACAGTATTTTCTGTCCCTCAGCCACTGCAGTACACAACAAACCTGGCAGCTTGCTGGCCAGTAGCCATTCATCAGATTTAAGACACCAGTCACTGTAGGCAGAAGTAATACTGGGAATTGAAACACTGATGATAGTCATGCAAAAATCTTTAATCTAAAAAGGCCATGCTTTTTTCCTCTGGCAAAATTTACATCAGACGTTTAAATGCCAGATTTTGCTTGTTACTATGGCACATACAAGAAATGTGGTTAGAAATGAGTAACTGAGATCCAGGAGTTCCCGTTTCAAGCTGCTTTCGAGTGCTCAGGTGGTAGGTCACGGTGAGGGAACCAGAGCTGTGCTGACAACAGCTATTTGCTTATCCTCAGGAAAACAAAATGTGAGAAGTGAGTTTCCTTGACCCAGTTCATCCACGGTACTACAACAGTACCACAGTTTGTGACTGCACCACCGGCACATCCAAACTGTATTCCTGTGCACCATTCACGGGACTCAGATTTGCAGCTCACTCACTGACAGCCAGGTAGCCAGGCTTAGGTTGTCCCAGCCAGCTGCCATCCTGCCCATGCAAAATCACAAAACTTGGAAAAGAAGAATCAGTTTTCAACTTTTTAGCCGTTGTTAGGGCGGGTGCAGTGTGGGGAATTCAGGAAAGGAGAAACTTTTTGTTTGGATGGGCAACAAACGTGGAAGAAAAATGCATTTCTCACCCAATACAGAGATACATCCAAATGAAATAAATGTAAATAAATAAGGCCTTTAAAAATGGATAAAATTCTGACCTCATATATTTGTCTCCTCACTCTTCCTATTTCCTCACATTCCCTCTTAATTTTCAATAACCTAAATAAAAAAATGCTTAAAAGTCACTTCTCTCACTGATTTGAAACCCATTTTCTTCACAGCAGAGACTAGTAAAAGCATTTCACAGCTCCAGTTGAGGGCGACACAGAAAGAAATGAAGATATAACAGGGACAAAAAAATAGAATTAATACTACAAACATTCTATAAAAGATTATTCCCATTGGTAAGTAAACAATGGATCTCATTTAGACTAGTTTAAGACTATAGCTCAGTATAATAAAACAAAATTCAAACGAGTAGTCGAATGTCGTAGTTT
Source organism: Chionis minor (assembly GCA_013398295.1). NCBI lineage: Eukaryota > Metazoa > Chordata > Aves > Charadriiformes > Chionidae > Chionis > Chionis minor. The sequence continues at coordinate 880,261 of VZSF01000206.1, forward strand.
GTGAGATAAACATATGAGAAAATGTGGCTAAGAATATTTTCATTATTTAATGTATAAAATGGCCAGATAACTTTACAGTTAGAGCCCCAAGTACTGAAATCAAAGGCCAGACTCCTATTCACATTAAGTATTTTTAATCAGGATTATTTTATTAGAATACAATCAAAGACTTTTGTTCTGGAGCTCATTATTTCCTATTCTTTTCTCTAATTTTGTTACCAGAAGTATTCTTTAGGCACAGGGGACGGCTAGCTTGCAGCTTTTAATGTTAATTATGGTAAACTCCGTAGACATCATCACTTCTTCTCTTAATTCATAATGTAGGCATAGTGTCAGTTCATCTTCCTACTATAGTAGCATAGTTCACTGCACTCTAGAGGCTTGGGGGTTTTTTTGTGACAGCTTCCTCTTTAAAGCTTTTTTTATAATTCAGTAATTAAAAAAGTACTTCAGAATTACACTTAAAACAGAGGGTACTTTATTTTTTGAATGAATTAAAACCAGGAAATCAGAAAAGAAGTTAATGAGCAAAAATAAATAAAAGCACTCTCTCTTGTATTTTTTTCCAGTTGCGTAATTCAAAGGTAATTCTGGCTTCATATTGAACCGAGATGGACTTTATTCATAAATATAGGCTAGGGATGGGATACAAGATCAAGACGAAGACACCCAGCCCTGGTCACCTACAAGCAGCTGTCCAGGCACAGTGGTGCTCAATGCATTGCCTAAGTAGAGATTCCCACTGACATTTGAGATGTCCCGTAGCATCTGGAACATCTGGATGGAGCTCACAGATATCGCCAACGAGCTATAAGAAACCATGCTCCTGTACTGCAGCAGCTGGAGGCCAGAGAGTAAACTCTAGAGCATCTCAAATGACAGATATCAACATTCAAGGAACCAGACAGGATGTTTAACCTCTCATTACAAATCAATAGAGATCTCATCAGCATCGTCAGTGGAGTTTGGAGATCAATTCAGTTCTTCAGTTCACTCTAAAGTAGACATCTAGTTGACAGTGAGTTGAATTGCTGTACATAGACATACGAATTTAGTTGTCTTAATCTCAACCTGAGCCCTGCCACAGATGTCTTTAAGTATATTTTTACATTCACCAATCCCAGAAGAGTTCTAACATTCAAATAGCAGCAACTGCGCCTCGTATGACCCAAATAAGTTAACAGAAGTTACATTATTCCCCTTCTCCAGCTATTCTCACACAAAAACATACTCAACCAGCATCTTGTTTTCCACCCCAATTAAAGATGCACGTCAATCAAGTAAATGCTCATTTTCTTCACCGGAGAATTACTACAGACAAAAGGAAACTCGCAGAACAGTGCTCTAGTGCCTCCAGAAGGTAAACACGAAGCATCTGGATTTTGCCTTGGATCATTCCTCATCAACTCACCTGCCTATGTGAGTATTTTAGTACAAATCAGGAGCACACATTTTATGTGACTCTCCTGATCATCCCCACTTAACGCTTAGGTTATAACCTACATTACTATGGCAGTGTTGAAGGAAACCGACTCACCAACGAGCCACAGAGCATTCGTAAAGACTACATCATAAAACAGGTTTAATTTGCAACCCTCAGGAAACAAATGAACAAAAATAGTGCTTGCAAGCACAAGGGTTTATTTTCTTTTATCTTTTGCTTTATTCTGTCTTAAGGGAAAAATTAGGGACACAAACATTGATGATAGCAACACGTTTGTCAACTTCACAACTTCTTGGCTTATATCCAGTAACAGGAACATCCCACTGGCTCCATAAGCATGAAATATTAATGTTTAATGGGCTTACTATTTAAGTGCAAAAAAGCTACTATAGAAACTATACCTCAAAAAATTATTTTCAGGACCCATGGGTACCCTTATGTAGTGATTTCCCCGTTACATTCTTTTACATTTAAAGCTGTGTATTTTCCTCTCAAATGTTTATCAGCCATAATAATACTTCAGTGAGAGATTAGTTATCATTGTTGTTGGAGGATTTGACTTACAGGATCCAGTTTAGCTGCATTTTACATGCAAAGCATGTAAAAAATATTTTTCTTCGTCAAATTTAGGACATGAGACCCACAAAAAGCACACACAATGAATAAAATTACAGTTATGAAAAGAGTAAATTTGAAGCACATATTATTAAAAATTAGACACCATAGATGGCATAAAAGTACATGGCCTAAAATGAAGAGGTGGTGATCACATATCATATTCCAATGAGTAGACAAAAACTTTGGGAACTCATACTTACCAGGGGTGGATTTGGGAACCTAAAATTAGTCTGAAAATAGAAAACTGCAACTAGATGGCTTCTCCTCACAGTGATTTTTTCCTGCGGCACCCAATTCTTCCATTAAGCACCATTGTCTCCAACATATTATTTAAGGGTTTTGTAATTTCAGGTGTCACTCCCTTTCTCGCTCTTATGCAATGTCTTTCTTCTGAGAAATGCAGAAGTTTTTATATAAATAATAAGATATATAACATCTGTGAATTAGGAATTTTCACCTTTCACAGATGGAACTGAATCAGAGATAACATGCCCCAGATTTACAAATTTTCTGAAGTCATCTTCTCCCAGAAGAGATTACAATAACTCTAATTTGCTTTGGAAAATTACTGTGTCCTAAGTGAACTCCCCTGCAATTTGAAGGCATCTTATTGCAGTAATACCTAACACGAAAGCGAAAGGGACTGTTATTTTTGGATTGTGGTGATATGTATCATTACATGTCCAAAACAGTGAACACTAATGCCATAGTCATGATCCCGTAGCTGCAGGTGAGCTCCATTTCACACGTAAAAAAAATTAATTCAAATCCTGCTATGCTTTAAAAAAGTGTCATATACTCTCCAACCTGAATGACTGACACAAAGTGAGTTCTCTAAACATAAGCTTAAATATAAATTCACTGATTTATGAGCAAATACATCTATACCAAATAAGAAAAGTCTGATTCCTCAGAGCATTGCTGTCAGCTGCAGCACAATTCAGAATGACTTTTGGCAACAGCAGGAAGCAAGTTCTTCTCGTGCTGCTACAGCCCATTTAAAGTTTAAGCCCATGTTTTATGAAGAAGCAAGGTGTTAGCGAGCTTAGAGCAACTGTTTCTAATTGTTGTGATTAGGCAGACGACAAGTAAAATCAGTCCAAGCGCTCATGTGGGAAGCCTTTTTGACAGAGATAAACTTTCCTCTCCAGCTAATTCACGCATGGAAATCCTATTAAGTGGAGCAATGTAGAGAAGGGGCTCTCATCAAAACTTTTCACTGATAAATCACTTCTTTCCAGCCACCACCATGCTGTAAAGATCCTACAGCTGGTGACAGGACTCTGAATTTATGCTCCTAAAGCTCCCCGTGGAACTGCTGCCTCTGTTACAGCGTGGAAAAAAGTAACTACGATCTGATCGTACACTGAAATGTCAACCATACAGGCAGAGAAGCAACCATACATTGCTTCTGTTCTGAGGTTTTTTGTGTGTGTCGTTTGTTTTGGTTTTTTCTTTTTGGTGATATTAATCTCCAACGTACTTTTCTGAATCAATAAATCCATTACAAAACAAAGGCATTTTCATCAGTTTGCTTCAGCTGCTCTGCCAAAAAAAAAATAAAAATCTTCATTAGCCAGTATTTTTGGGTTGCTTTGTTATAACCAACAGAATGGTGAATCTGCCCCCAACTGTTAATAATTAAAAAGTCATTTAAGGCTGCATATCTTCAAAGTATTACGTGACAGGACTGTTATGGGGTATGCTCACTTACTACAGCTCAAAGAAACAAGATAAGAATTACCGAAGATATACATATAAGGTTGCCTTGCAATGAAGGAGGTGGGGGGGGGGTGGTACGAGGGGAATGGAGGAGGAGATCCTCATCTGGAAAAGACTACACAACTCAGAAAATTTTCTCCAAATATTCTTTAGTGGAATCTGCAGCTTTTTACCTAATCTTGGAAACATAGTCACGCAGATAAGGCAGTATTAAATGGATCACTGCTGCCTCTGGAAAGGAAGATAACTTAGCCTTTGGTGCTTAGATATTCGCTTTCTGACAGCTGTTCTTCTTCCTCACAAACTTCCTCTGAGCAAAGATTATTCTGGATTGACAAGTCTGTGCTTTGGAATAAACAAGACCTTTTCTCTGATAGGGTGTTGGAAACGGATGCTTAAGACACAGATAACAGTATAGTCTGTCAGGTGTATTCTATAGCTTGAGGGGGTCTCAGGAAAAAGGTGCCAAGTCACACAAATACCTACACATGCCTAACAGTGTTTATGAATCCATACTGTTCCAAAAGATACCAAGAGAAGGAAATCTTTCCCTCATACACTGCAACTCTGATTAAAAAAACAACCAAAAAAAGACAATTAAGACAATTCTCCTTCCTACCCTGTGGGAGGGTGGATACAAAAGAGTAGTAAAAGGAGACAAGGTGGTGAGGTGGCAGTAGCTGAAATGGTAATCTGGAGAAATTCACACAAAGCAATGCTATGACCTAATGAAAGTACAAGATTTCTTCAAAAAACTGCGTATCCCTTTGGGATTGTTACCTGCTCTGTAATGAGTAACACCAGCTGCACGGAGCATATCAGGGCTGCCAGCATTCATGCATCCATAATCAATCAAAAAACTTCCCGCCACGTCCATGACTGGAGATGGGGAAAAAGTTACAAATGGTCAAAAATTCCTCGGTGCCACTTTGTTAACCACCAGTGCTAAGGCTGCTGCTCTAAATAAAGCCTGTACTTTATCTGCCGCCCTAAATGGTGGGCGCCCTCTTCTCCTTAAGCTTTACTGCCTCCTAATTCAGGCCAGGCTGCTTCCCTGGTGAGACAGTGGACTCAAGTGAACACCATGGATGTACAAGCAGTTTAAGGCTTGTCTAAATTTTAGTACTTTTTTAAAATGCATGCATGGAAGCAGAAGTCATCTATAACAGCTGTCCCTAATTGCAGTTGCTGCTGCACATGAACAGTAACGGTGACACCCTAAAGTTCTGGTGCCAGAATACACTCTTTTCATTTCCCAGGAGATGTTCTACAGCAAAATAATCGCAAACCAAACACATTACATACATGCATATTTACATGTGTGTGAGGACAAGCATTTGAAAATGACAGGTCCTCATAAATTTATCCGTAAATTACCACTAGTCCTTTTCAGATGTGATGCACTTTAACACACCCGTACAAGCTGCAGGTTTCCTTGAACTCAGAATCTCTCCTTTTTATTGCCAAAAGTGACATTCAGTTGCAAAGAGGGCCTGAATCTCTGTTAAACTTTATGGTTACATACATATGGTTACATTCACCACTTCAAATTCAATATTTGCTGACATTGTGTTGGTACAGATTTTCTGTTTGAATACTTGACACCAGCCAAGCCCTGCACTTCTCTTTTACCTGGAGTAATGGATAGCTTGATGTCCTGCAATATTAAAATAGAAGTCAGTTGTATGTTTCATCTCATCGGTATGTCCAGAGACTTCAATCCAGTGAGCTATTGGGAGGCAGTAAACTCCATCTACTATGTTGCTCTGGTTGTAAACACAACTTCGATCATGATGGGGCCCATTACCTATAACAGAAGAAAGGAGAGTTGCAGGCTGTGTATCTGGAAAACCTTTGGAAAGATTTGCAGATGTGAGATAAGTATTTAAGGCAAGGAGTGGTGTTTGCTGCCTGTTCAGACTGCATTTCTCGTAACACATTACTAACACTGAAAGAGTTGAAACAGAAGCACTCTCACAAAGCAAATGTTCAGCATTAAAATAAATTTTTGCACATTATTTAAAAAACATTACAGATGTGTAACGTTCTCAAATCACCAACTGTGGCACTTACAGTTTCAAGATTAATTAATTTCATTTAAGTTCCTCATCTGATGTCTGATAATATGCGACATTTCAGTGTTTAATGTTTCTGCTGTGTGACCTCCCTCTGGTGGGTCCAGCTTACTGTGGCCCAAGGTCTAGCTCTGACACGCACAGCAGCGTCACCTTGCATCAGGCTTACTTCTAAGGAAATTGCCAAGCTACGAGAAAGACCTCGGAGAAAGCACAGAGTACAGCTGTGCAAGATGAGAAAGGTAAAACCACAAACAAAGGTAGGACTGGTGACACTGGAGTAAGAACTTTTTCTTACATTTTTCCATTATTTAAGATACAGTTTCCCATTATTATTTCCAATATTATTATATTTCCATTTCTTACATTTTTCCATTATCTAATATCCATTACCCCTTCCTCTCTTAAAGCAATAGTGTGAGCTTTAGTACAGAAAACCAATTTTTAATACCGTGCCAGAGTAAGCAATTTGAATTGAGCAGGGTCATGTCATCAATCAAAAGGCTACCTAGCCTCCAAAAATTCAGTACATGTATATTCTCCCTCCCCTCATCATTTTCACATACTTATTGTAATACTAATTGCCATGTAGGAATTATTGTGCAGATTAGAAGTGACCTAGTCTATGGCTTGCTTTTAACGTAAACCTGTTACACTTATACATTATTAATTATGTTAGAACATTTCTAAGTAAAATTATGCCCAAAGGAATATCCTCAATTTCACACTGCATGTAAATGCCTGACCAGCTTCCAAGCACCACATTTAGGGAAATTTGCTAGAACAAGAGCATATTGGGAGATGTATTAATGCAATGATTAGAGAACAGGACTAAAATTCAACAGTAAAGCTCAAACAATCTCCTTATTTCCAGATGGCATGCAGTATTTTCTATCATAATTGTGAAATATTATTATTTACCAAAAAGAAAATACTACGCAGAAAACTATTTTCTTTTTCTATATTGATGAACCATTATGTATCATACGCAATGGTATGACACAGCTTTTGATAAATAAGGCGAGCAAGATCAGTAAATAGCTCCTGAAGCTACAAATCTCATCACTGTATCTTTATCTCACATCTCTAATTGTTTACACATTCTTACCCCTTTTAAACAACATTTGAAGACAGCAGTGTACAAATACAAGAGCGTAACAAAACCTATGTATGTTTATGACATTTAATTGACTTTATGTATTCAGCAAAATCTTGACAACCACAAATAATACACCTTGCCCATCCCCGCGTAGGAATGCACATCACCATAGTACTGCCCAGCCCTTACAAGGCTGTGTCTGATCCTGACCCCCACCCACCCACAGGCCAACATCCCATCCCAGCCTCAGCCTGTCCCCATCCCCAGGGAGGTGCCCAATGCCCGGGGCTGGGGCTGCCTCGGTGTCCCCGGCTGCCTGCTCTTGGCTACCAGCCCCACAGGGTGTCCCTGCAGCCCGCGGCCCCAGTCCCCAGGGAGCCACCAGCCCTCGCAGCATCCTGGCAGTTTTGGAGCATGTTCTTGGGATCTCTGGCTCTTTTGCTACTCCCAGCCTTGTGCTTCGTTGTACGTGGGTGTCCTTGTGTGACAGGTACCCCCTGCTCCTCACACCTGCTAATGTCACCATTCTGCCAAGGATTCCCAAAAGAACCTGTCTGTCACCTTAGTGCTGGGTGGCACCTCGTACACACTCTGGTTCCTCAAGGACAGCCCCTTCCTCCTCTGGCTGTTGCTCCTCTCCCATCAGGGTTTCTGCATGAATTTTTGCCATCACAATCTATGATCTCTCTCTCCTCCTTCATTTCTCCTTTCCCTGAGATGATAGTCAGTCCTACAAGACAACAAAGCCTCACTCTTCTTCGTCTTCATGATCTCAGTTGCATACCTCCTGCCCTCCCATTTCCAACTGCTGCTGCTTGAGGTGCTTGTTCTCCTGTCATTCACCAGTTTTACTGTCCATCCTCTTCTCCAGATTTAATTCTCGACTCTTTTTCTCCTTCCTTTGCTATCATCTGCCTTCTTAAATGGCAGTAACCTCCCTGCCTTGGAACCTTTTCACCTTCACCATCATTCATCCCCTTACCTAGCCTGCAACCACACATGAAAGCGGGCCAGGAGTAAATTGCCATGAGATGTTTGTTTCATTTGGTCCCTCAAATAGGCTTTGCAAATCTCATTCTGAAAAGCTTCCTTCTCTAATTGCTATTTATCACTGTTGATTTTTCTGCACCACTCAACCTCACCTTCCCGCTGTGGCCTACAATCAAACAGGAGTCTCAAAAGGTATGTTTCCAGTTTGGCTGTAATACTAATTTAAATAGCAGCTTGCATTCCTAACATTTTTCATGAGAATTGCACAGCTCTTTACTACCCTTTATGTTATATCATACATCCAACAATCAACAATCCTCTTACTAAAATATGTCTGTGCAACAGAATGTGTATGAAAATACATTCAACATAGATATACTCGTATGTGTGTACATATTTGTGTATTTTGTTGAATGTATACTCAACAAATAAAGCGTTATAATTTCAGACAGGAAGGGGAGAGTGCTACTGTCTGCAAGAAATACTAATTTAGAGAACAGTGTGATCACACTGAATTGTGTTTGGGAAGCTGAATTCTCTATTCCCCTTGCAAGAGTTATGAAAGAAGGCAATTACCACAAACAATCAAGATCTCACTACCCAGGTAATATTCAAACAATACACAAGTGCTTCTCCCCACAGTTTGATTCACAAGATGCATTTAATAAATAAGCTTTAAAAAAAGAGAAACTTGTTGTATCAGCTCACATCACCCTTCTGCTAGGACAGTCTGTCACAGGAAAACCATAATGTTTTGGATGCCACAAAACAACAATTCAAGCAAACAGTTTCAGAAATAGAGCCAGGTGACAAGTTTGGAGGAATAATGTAGAATTTATTGATAACTTAGAGCTGCTATAAAAGGGCTAAAGATTGAATTCTCACAACTTTTAACTTCCAGAGTAATTTAATACAAAAATAAAAGTCAGCCAATGAAACCAGCTTTCATTCAAGGTAACTGACCATAAACGATGTTTTAAATAGAAAACAATTAGCGTCATTTACATGTTCTGTTATGTATTTGCAGAATGTATACAGCTAGGAAAATGGGCACAGCTTGCATGATGAGCAGGAATCATTAGCTGGATAACCCTCGGTTCTTCCTTTCTGACCTCTGTCTTTTAAACCTTTCCTCATGAATTCCCTCTGCCTGAAGCAAGGTGCATTGACCTCACGGTATGAGGGACGTCAACGCAAAACGTGCCTTAGCCTCATCTTAGCCCCTTTAGCTCTGCTGATGGAGCAGGGTCATTGCAGCTCCTCTAGGGTAGGGTTACGCGACCCCGTCGGACTCAGAAGAGCCAGCCCAAGATTTCTCACAAGCCAAGAACAAAATGGCTTTCAGAGGCAGGATAAAAATCCGGCACATTAAGTGAAACACTTGCTCTCTCCTCCCTCACCACAATAGGCCAAGCAAAATCCTTTCTGGATTTGGATCCCTGGAGCATGGGGACTTTCGCATGCCCAGGACAGCGAGTCGCGCAGAGCGTTAGCTACAGGCAGCGACCAACAGCACCGCCGATCAAAGACCACCACTTCCTCGCTCTCGCTCTAGTCCAGGGCTGTCGGTGTGGTTTGTTAGTTTGGGAGGACACAGAGCACATGACGAAGGCAGTGGGTCAAGCTCAGCAGCACCTGACTCTTCTCAGGGCATCAGAAACATGTTGCTGCCCTTTCTAATTTCTTACCTTCTGCTCAGGCACCAGAGAGAAAAGACAGTGGCCAGCGCAGACAGAAGGGCTGTGAGACTGCCTGTATGCAGAGTCTGGACATGCCTGCTCACGTCTGAAGCCACTCATGCCCACACCAACTTCCTACTCCACTTAAACCTTAAGTTTGTCCTACCCCATAGGTCCCCATTACCCGCTTTATCTGAAAGGCACCTTTGGATTTTCTAAGTGACTCCCCTAAGAAGTCAGACGCAGCAGTCCTTCCCTATAGAAACGACACTCAGCTTTACGGCTCACTTATGAAATGCACGCAGCATTTCACAAAATAAGGTATGACAACTGAAGGCCTAGCGCTGAAGTTTGGTTTCTGTACCGGAAGCTGGGAAAGACCCCCACCTCCAAGCCGAGACTGCTAACCTGACCGTACCGGTACCACCCAGCATGGCACAAAGAGATAAGGTCCAGGGTTTAATTTCCTGCAATCCAACATGCATCCGGGACTGCAACTGCACGTCACACCTTTCCCAGCAACAAGGTGTGCACCACTGGCCAGTCCCAGGCACATACCACTCCGGCAGAGATGGAATGGCTGGAGGATTTTGCATCCCTGTAACAAGCCGGGTGCTAGGAGGGAAACGGCTCGAAGCAGAGCAGCGCTGAGAGCAAGGGCACGCTGCTGAATCCCTAGGGCAGCTGCAAGGAGAATTCTCGGGAACTCTTTGGCACATAAATCGTTAATGTAAGTACTTCTGTCCCCTTACACTGACTAGTCTCCCCAGGCTAACCTAAACCCTGTACAAAGGCTTCAAGACACTTTGAACAAACCCCCCAGGACTCCACCTGCCTGCAGTGTGGGAATTCACCACAACGCTGGTTTAAACGCTCGGCTCGGGCACAGCAGCAGTGCGTCTCCTCGCCCCTGTTTGCAACATGAGAGCACCAGTCTCAGAACCAAACGCTGTTTTCTCACGTGTTGCTCACAGCACAGACCACCGGACCACTGGGTGGGTTCCCAGATACCTTTCATATGAAATAAAAAATTATTTGGGTGAGATATTACTTTTTTTAGAGTCAAAAAACCATTGTGCAGCCTCAAAGATTTGGGAGAATTTTCAACTTTTCTGTTCCTAGAGCCAGTAGTAAAGCAAAGAAAACCAAATCTGTTTTCCACTCGGCTGTTCATCTTTGCAGAAAAGAAAACAAGCACAAGTGCCCTTTGACAAAGGGCAATACACAACAAGAAACGCATGTTTTTACAGCCCAAACCACTTCTAAATTAATATTTTTCTTCATCTTTTTGTTATTTATATTGTTCCAAGTGGTGAGTTATTTATTTTTGTGAGGCAAATACACAATCATTTGAAAACATGTACAATTCAATCATAAAACAAGGTGCATTATATATATGAATGGTACTGATCCTCCTGTTAATTGATTATGCGGTCTTTAAAGAACAGAAGGAATTTGGAAGAGTTTATTCGAAGATAAAGGCCCTAGTTTAACCGATAGGGTAGCACTCTTTTTTGTTCAATAAGGTCCAGAATTATTTTACTTAAATTCCATCTTAATGAAAAGCAAAAAGGCCTCTCTTTCAGAGAAACGTAAAAGTAAGTTTCTAGGCATTAATTGACAAAGTTTCTCACTGCTTTTGCAAGCTACTTGTTGCTCTCTCTACTGCGGATGGTTGCGCAGTGGAATCCACGGATGTAGGTAGGGAACTGCTGGAGAAGAGAGGCACCAGCAGCCCCCACTTACAGCTCAAGCCTCACAGCGGGCTCTTTCCCAATCTGCATGACTGCACGTATGGCTCCTGGTTTAATGTGTGTGACGGATGATCGGAGTGGCGTACGAAGGAAGCTGGCTGCACACCCACCCAACCAAAGAATTAAAATCAAAGATCTCCACATAACTGAGAAATGGCACTGGCAAAAGACGGAGACAAGAACGAAACAAAGGAAAAGCAGATGGAGATACAGGAGGTAAAACAAAGATGTCCAAAGATCAAGGACTGGAAGAAAATGAGCAGGGACCCGAAGAGGTTCTTCTGAAATTTGAGCGAACCACACGCAGCAACTGAATACAGCGAAAAACCTTCAGTTACTATTTTATTACAGCTGTACTGCCGGGATGAAAAAAGTATAATCCAACCGTCTGCCAACAGCACAGACTTGTCTTTGACATAGAGGACAACTGCATACAGATTGCATAACGTTCTAGAAGAGTCACAGTGGTGAAATTATCAGCTTGATCTTAAAAGATAACGACCAAAATCTGGGTCAATGAAATTTCTCAGTACCATTAAGAGTGGTGAAGAAAAAAAACCCATGAATGAATAATAATAAAAAAAAAATTTAAAAAAAGATTGTCTCTTCCACTGTTTCTGCAGAGCTCTTTGCAGCAAAGCCACAGCTTTTTGCTGTACTGCTCAGCCACAGCTCTTCCAGCTTGTTGCATACCTTGCTGGAAGTTTTCACTTTTTCTGTTTTTTCGCTGTGTGAGGAAAGGTATGTAGAAACTCCAGGGCACCGCAGCGGCACTAGAGGTGCTGTGTATCTCATCCCTCCCTTAGCCAGACCCTAAACCACAGGCGTACGACTTCCAAACCTCCAAAGCCCAGCAAGGTCAGTGCGTTTCTCAGTTCACCGCTACCTTTGAACAAACACAGGGCTACTTAGACAACCTCAGATATGCATGTTAGCTTCAATGGCAACTAACAAATCCAAACAGCAAGCAGTCAGGCAATTTTCAGATCACCTATTTACAAATCAGTAAGAGGAAATACTTACTTTTTAAATCTTCATTATAAATTTTGCATGAACCGGCAGGCTCTACACGTCAAGTCAAAATTTTAAGTATGCCTAAATATTACAAGTAATTGCATTTGAAATATTAAACCATGTCCTTTTAACAAGGTAAATGAATGTTTTGAGTACATGCTTAGAAAGTCCCCTGGAAGATTTTAGTAACATGATAAGCACTATAAACACTCTGGGGGCAGAGGAATGGGGACGGGTTGAGGAACAGAAGATTTTCTTTTAAAAAATAGTAATAGAACAACAGGAACTAAAGGAAACAGATGGGGGGGAAATCTCAAAAATTAAGGATTTGAAAGATTAAGTACTTGCTAGCTGCCTAATCTTTCATACCAACATTACAAGGAAGAAAATCCCCAAGTCCTATTTTGGACCTGATTCTTGCAGTAATCTGAATGTGTTACTGCATAGTGTCATTATCAGACATTACTCTAATTGGACTTCCATGACTACACTGACAATATTCAAATTTACTTACCCTTTACACCAGACTCTGTCATGAAAGTCTACCTGCTGCCTGACTGTCTGAATGAAATTCAATCTCTGATGTCCTGAAATAGGATCTGCCTCAATTCCACCAAGGCTGAATTGCTATCGATTGTTAAAAAACCAGAGGTCAGCGAGGCTGAATTCCTCTCACTGAAACTGAGAGAGGTCAGGTATTTTGGCAGCCTTGAATCTGCCGCAGGCTCTTGGACCGAAAGTCCCACCGTCCTGAAGTCTCAGCAAAGCCCCCAAATAGCTGCCCTTTGTTTTTACACCTCTGACAAATAGCGCCAAATTACTCATTGGAATCCTCTATGTCCCGTACTAACCCTTACTCGTATGCTTAATAAAGTTACACTTACTCTGCTTTTTAATGCTACTTTTTCTGCTGTCAATAAACCATCTTCTCTTTAGATTCTAAAAACAGCAGATGAATATATTCTGTTACTAAAATACCTAATATTACTGCAAGACAAAATTGTTAATTTGCCACATGTAGCTCAATAAATCCTTCTTCATGACTGGTTTGATTTTTGGAAATGTCTCCTTGCATTTGCCAGCCCAAATGAGATATTCAAAAAGCAGAAGACCACTTGTATCATACACCGCATGCTTATCTTCTACCAGACTTAAAGCGGACTGTTTCAACTTCTCATGTGGTAGGGCTGTTATATATAACCAAGGAAACAAGTTTTAAATCTTATTAAAATCCGGGTTAAATTTGAAGGTTTTTTGTCTATTAGCACACTCCTAAAATAATTCTTTTTTATGGATTTTTTTTAATTATGCCAGAATTAGAAATAAATGCTTTACAAGAAAGCCCTCCTCAGCACTGAAGGCTGCTAATGAACAAGGCTTTTTTTTTTTAAATCAGAAATGAGAAAATAAGAATTTTCAAAGGCAACTTTCAAAAACGTATTTTATTTCTCTCTGTAGGTCTGCTTAGGCACAGGTGTTTCTCAGTGGGAGCTGCTATCGTACTAAGAGTTTTTAACCAAATGCCTAGTCTAATAATGTAGATTAAGCCAGATAAAAGCAACTAAAAGGGAATTCAGCTCATGTGACAAAGAGGTTCTTCTCAGGCAGATGGTGGAAATAAGAACAAAGGAAATGCAGATGATAGAATAATGGTTGATAGCAACCAAATGTACAATATAACACAGTCTTCCTAACTGCTTTGAACCTCTCTATGGCATTGTACTGTATATTACTGATTGTTACTTTCTACCATACCGGAAAAGAATACTGAACTATAGGCAGGAAACAAGCTACATCAAAATAGTAACCTTGGCAAAATCTTAAACCAAAGTATCGTCCCAGTTACTTTACTTATTCCTCATTGCTTCTCGCCATTGAAAATAAATTCTCGACCCATATTGCATGCTGCTGTCGCTTGGGAGTGAGGGCAGGGAGTGAAGTGGGGGAATGGGGAAAATGGGAAATAAATAAAGTATTTGCATAAACAATGCATTTACTGTAATTTTACCATTAGAATCACAAATGGTTTAATTAGGCTCACACAGCAGTCAGAGCTGGCCCCTGATTATCTCTGTGGGTAAGAAATGACACATACCTGCTAAATCCAGAGGAATGCCTGTGTACACACTTATTTTTATTCTCCTAATTTTGCGGTTTCATGGGCAACTCTCTGTTGTTTTATTGATCTCCAGTAGTCTGCTCAGTATAAGTTGGTTAACACTGACACACAGTTAGGAAGTAATGAAAAACTTGCTACCAATACCATAATCCATGCTAAGTACATGTCCCGAGGGGGTTGAAGAACAAAACACCAGGAGCTATTGCACTTTGTTAACAGAAGTTTCTCTCCATTCATTAAAGAGGTATTGGGGTAGATTTCAAAGTTACCCACTTTACTCATAAAGTTTCCTCACATCTGAAAGGTGTTACAGCTTCTGGCATTGTCCAGAAAGGAATAGCCTTGCACAAACAAAATGCATGTTACACACAATTATTCAGCTGTCAACATCCAATTGCACTTGATGTTCCTTCCTAGTTCTCTACCTACTTCAGAACAAGACGGGGATGACGGTGAAGCAATTAAAGCCCTGGACTATTCTCAAAACCAGAACAGTTCACGCTAAATGCAGATGAAATGTGTAGGTAGCTGTAAGAGACTATGCAGTCACTGGCTATACACTGGTAAAATGGCGACACCCAGTGGGAACAACACTGCATAAAATATCTGCCTTAAAAGAGGTATAAAGAAATATCCTCTGCAGGGTTTGTGTTGGTTTGTTGTTTTTTTTTTTAAATAATAGAACTGCTACCTTACTTGGAGATATGTATATTAACTTTGTGAAAGAAAGAAAAAGAGAAGTATCTCAGTTGCAGAAAAATAATGTTGCATCCAACTCTACTTCTCCAGAATGGCCTCAAAGAATTTTCACTTTGCTTTATCCTGCTATGGCTTAGCCCCAGATATTTTTTTATTCTGTTACAATCTCTCCAATGCAAATGCCAGCAAGGCATTAACTTCCCATACAGCCTTTAAAGAATCTCCCCCTTTAAAATAAGAAATTATACCTGTTTTGTTCCACGGAGTTGATGCCAAGAAGTGAGATTGTTCTAGGTTTCAACACACTACCACTTTAAAAATGAAATTTTAATGTGCCTATCACCAATGTTTTCAACCAATCAAGTGCTCAACCCTTGAAAGCTATGAGTGAATTTTTACTTCTGATACTTTCACCAATTACAATATTATGAAAACCTTTATTACTCCATAAACATACCAGTCTTTGTGAACTATCATCAGAAGTGTACGTGGTGCAATAGATGGTCTAAACCGTAACTAAAAAGCTCAGAGGAGTATGAACTGAAAATGTTGGATGGCCAATATACCAAGGCACAGGCTGTGTAACCTAAGTGTTTCTAAACTGAACTCCGTTGCATCATTTGGTTTGGGCCCCCAAGAAACCACAGAGAACAGCAGCAGCAGGTGAGTGCAAACAAGACATCTCTTCTCTCCTCCTCCCACCCCAAAACAAGAGATGGTTTTTTTGGAAGGAATAAGGCTCTGCTCACCTGTACAGATTACTAGAAGGCAGGCTGATGCTGCTTTTCATATTTAATTGGCAATACTGTATCTGTTAAACTTCAAGCAAGCACCGACCAAATCAAACTAATGGTTATGTGAAAATGGATCAATGTTATAGAATATAAGCTTACACTTTTTATATATTTTTCTTCCCCCTTTCTAAAACATAAGGTGTTAACAGACTGTATTCCATCATCTCAAAATACAGTTTGGGGCATAACCTTAGTAACTCCTCTGTCCTTTTATGGAACACGTATCTTGTGTAGTACCTACAGTTTATTTAGACCACAGTAAAGGGGATAAAAGCATAGATGAGTGTTCAAGCACAAACTCACAAAAATAAATCCAAGCACAAGTTTCATCTTGTATTTATTTAGTTTTGATAGCAGGCACAATAATACACTTTTACTTTCCAAGCTGACAGACACAAACCCAGTTTTGAAGAACATACATGAAAAATAAAGTACACAGAAAGACACATACCATGCAGTTGGAACAACAACAGTAACAACAACAAATGGTATACATATATTTATTTTTTGTAATGGGTAAACCTCTTCCCAGATTCTAAAACTTAACATAACCAACCTGTTTTCCGCACATACTGTAGCACAGTGAAATCCCCCCCTGGATAACAGGCCTTTCAGCTGAGCTCATGGCAGGTAAGCAAAGCACCATCCCTGAAGAAACCTCACTTGGGCAACAGTGTGTACAGAAACCATGTGATTTGAGCCAGAAGAGCCCAATGGCTTTAAGCGACAGGCCATGGATGTGCTATCATCACCCTGGGATAGCAGAGGCAAGCATCTGACCCTTCAGGAGCACAAGAGAGTCTCCTCTCCCACCTCATCCTCCTAGAGAGGGGAACTAGTTCCCTCCAATCACAGCAATGAGCCAGCAACCCTCCTGCAGGCCAAGCCTTGCCTGAAGGCTTCCTACCGGACCACCTGGCAGCACCCAAAAGCCACAGAACACCGGTCCGTGACTTTGCCTCTTCTAGCCCACAGAAATAAATACCATCAGTTTACCTTTCAGTTTCCCCACTGCACTGGAACGGCTGTAAGGATGAACTAAATTCATACTCAAAACATACGATGCAACATGCACTGTAGTATTATAAAAATAATACGCATTACTAGTGGAATGCTCACACCAAGTGCACTAATAAAAAAACTGGGAGTAATTCTCTTAAATATGGCACATTATTTCACATCCAATATATGAACATCTGACATCCATAATTGGACAGGAGTTTCTCTGGCTACAGATGAATGCCTCAACTCACAAATTCAGAGCAAGAATCACTCTGCACCTTCCTGTATCCCTCATGACCATGTCTTCAAAATTGCAGATGTTCTGTAACTGCTAAATGTCTCCCAAAGCACATTTTAATTCTAAACACATAGGATACTAAAGAGCCAAAGCAGAGTATTTGCCTATCACCAAAAAAAAAAGTTTTGTTCTTTACTTAACAAAGGTAGTTGTCTTTTCAAACTGTGATTTTTACAAGACTAAACAGATGACATCCAAGACTTTTATTGATCTACAATTGAAAATGAAAAAAATCATTAAAATTAATGTTTTTTAAAAGACTGTGAGATATTGCTTAATACTGAAGAGAAAAACATGTTTAAGCTCCCTTCATGTAATATCTGAAGAACAACAAATGTCAAGGTTTAAGCAAATTTAGCTCTTTCTAGTAAATAACAACTTAAGAAAAAAACGGTTGGTATGAATGACTGATTAAAAAAACCCAACCTCTGCATTTGGATGATATGCACGTTTGTTTTCTATCATTCTAGCTAAGCAATAAGCTCAAACCGCTGAGCATTCACAATGGCAAGAACAAAATTCCACACGGGTTAATCCTAAAAAAGCATCAGTACCATTACTGCCAGAACAGAATACGTTTATTACTCAACATACTACATTTACTAAATGCACTCCCAGGTATGGACAAATACCTTGAGATATCATTACCTCCAAACTAGATAGTAACCATCACCTTAAAATTTCAGATTCTCTACAGACTGGAACGTGCTATCATTATTACTATATTCTGTGTGGCGAGGACCTCTTTATACACCAATATCACTGGCATATTATGTATAACTTGGCACCTTCAAGAGACCCAGTTCTGCTTCCTTTGACAGATGCAAAGATTTTTATTCCATAAATTCACTTTTCCTGCATTTCTGCAAAAGAAAAACATGGTTAAAACAGGCAGAATATATTGTTTATTTTAGCTGCTAAGTAAAACACTTACTATTACATGGTGTAAATAGTACTTCATGATGTAAACTTCTGTGAACGTACTATTAACAAGTAGTCTTTTATTAGTATGAAGAAGAAAAAACAAATGCAGCAGTTATGACAACATGCATGTTTCAGTCTATATGACAGAACAGCAGTTTTGAAGGGTGATATGTATTCTTAAAACAAGTGAAGAGCAACTGCTCTGCAATGTGTTATTTCAGTATACAGATTATAAAACTATAAGTTAAAAAAAAAGCCCTCACAAATTACCTAGTCATCTGTCTTCCTTTCACCAAGTCCAATCCATTCCTCAGTGACAAGAGGTATATTTAGAGCTTTATTTGACTCAGCATACAATTGTATGAAGGTTCTCTTATTTAAGAAACTTAAATAAAACATACTAGAACAGCACATGGAAACTGACTAAAGTTATTCAACATTTGACAACGCAGAACAGGAGAAAATCACAGTGAAGTACTACTGAAACTGCAAGCAGTCTGGAAAAGCTGGGCTAGAACTCTTCCCTGGGTTTTTTTTCCAGCAACTCCGATGGTAAAATTTACCAGCCTGAAAATGCCATCATGACATTTCAACTGACTGAAATAAGGCAACAAATCACACCTTAACACACAAGAAGGAAATTCTGAGTTCTTTACTTCTGAGGAAAGAGAGAAAACAAAACATCAGGTACAACAGATGCCCAAAGCAAGGGAAAAAATAAAAAATGAAACTGTTTCAAAGAACTTTTACCAACCTAGAAGACCAGCTTCCTCCTGCATTCACACTCCTCCACCGCACGGTTAAAAAGTGGGGTTTGTCAGTCAGTGCTCACGTCATGTCACGACAGCCGAGGAGGTTGTACCCGCACGCCTCATTCCGGCCTCCCCCCGTAGGGGAGACGGCCCGGGCTGCCTCCGCCGACAGCATCAAGGTTCGGGGCCCGGCCCGTCTGACGGGGGAACCCCCTCCCTGCCCCCGGCGGTGCGCCGGGGCACCGGGCCCGAGGCGGAGCTGGCGGGGCCGCCAGGGAGCGAGCGACCTCCGAGGGAGAAGAGCTCCCACCGCTGCTCGGCCCCCGGCCCACCCGGGACCCGGCCGAGGGCCCGGCCCGCTCCCACCACCCGCACACCGCGGCCCAGCCCTGCGGCCGACTGGCCCCGGCGGGTTGCGGAGGGGCGACGCGCCCCCGCCCGTTACCTTCCCACAGGAGGTCGCCGCCCCGCCGCCGCAGGAACTTGTACCAGAAGGGGCTGGAGGCGTCCTCGTCCGGCAGCACCCCCCCCGCCAGCCACAGCGCCGGCTCCTGGGCCGCCAGCGGGGCGGTCGGCCGCGCCGGCTTCATGGCCACGGCGCGCTGCGGGTCCCACTGGCCCAACTCCGGCCGCGAGCCGGCCAGCAGCAGCGCCCCGCCGCCCTCCGTCAGCCGGGCCGGCAGCACCAGGCCGAAACGGAACAGCATGGCGAGCGGCGGCAGGGCCTCCGCCGGAGAGCGGCCTCCTCCCTCCGGCCGCCCCGCCGCTAGGGGGCCGCCCCGGAACCCCACTTCCGGCCGGGGGCTGCAGGCCCTGCCCGGGCCGCCGCTGGTGCCCCACGCTCGGCGGGCGGGGCGGTAGCGGCCGGGCCTGGCTGCAGGGCGGAGGCGGGGGCAGGCTTGTGCCCGGTATGGGGTTTTGTTTTGGGTTTTTTTGATATATTGATATATTACCCGCGCGCACGTGGCTGAGGGGAGTTCTGAAATGCCGGTTGGGCCTTAAAACGATACCGAGGGCGGGTGGCCTGCTAAAATTGGGGGTGGGACGGGGGATTGACTCGGCAGGGGCACAGCAGGTTGTGAAAGGCCACGCGTTAGGTACAGTGGCTGTAGCAGGCGAGAGCCCAGACTTAATTAAGTGCAGCAAACGCACCATTAAATAACTGCCGTGCACGTGGCATGTCCAACAAGGTTTAGCCTCAGATAACACTTAAAAGCGTCCACAATGTTTATGTCTTCTCTGCAAACGGGCAGCCTGTCGCGGCAAGTCCGGAAATGCGACATCCTGGGGGAGGTCAAAAAGACTTTTAAAAAATTGTGTGGCTCCCAGGTGTGCGCGCTCTGTTGCGCCCACCTGGCTGGCATTTGGCAGGCCCGACTCATGGTGATCCTCGGGGCTTGCAAAGATGGGCTGCGGGAGGGGAGGCAGGGCAGTCCTTGGCTGAATACACCCCTTGCAGAAGCGCTTAAGGACGGGAACAGAGGAGTGGCGATTTTATTTAGGTCAAGTTCTGGGAATGGGATGAAGGCCTTTTCGACGAGTCAGAAGAAATCCTGCCTCAAAAGATGGCTGCTCGTTTCCTGCGTTCAGGGGTGATGACACGCTGAAGCGTATGCACTGCCAAATTTATTTTTAAGAGGGCTTTAGCTCATTTTCACTGGTCCTTACTGAACTTGTGTAAGTGATATGCCACTACTGCTCCAGATATAACCAAAGCTAAGGGAATTCTGGCTGTCCTCCATGCATTTCTGCTAGCGCCAGCCCTCACTGTAGCCCTGTTGCTTTTGTGGAACAAAGCATTACATTTTAATCTTTGCTTTTGCTCAGCCTTACAAGCGAGTTACCCATAACCTATCTCATAATTGTCTTTCAAATATCTACCCCTTTACCATACACCTTCATTTTAGTATTATGGGCAATACAGAGTGAACAATGAACTTTGGGTTTGTATCCCAAAGTTCAAGCTTGACAGTAGCCCTAAAAGCACCCCAGCATCTTGTTTCTACGTAAAACCGTATGCTTCTGTTTGTCATAGTCCCAGCTGAGAAACTGCAGGATCCAACAATACCTCTGGTTGATGGTTTAGTTTCTGGCTGTTGTCTAAGCCTTAAAGAGAAACCAGCAACAGTATGTTTAGACAAACTGTAACTTCTTTGTGCCTGTAAGTACCAACTCCTCATCTTAGACCTGTAAGCCACGTGGAACAACCTAAAAAATTGTTCTTTAGAGTCTGATGTGCCACCTACTAGCTTTAAAAATCATTCAGTCCATTTCTTCACCAGATTCTGCCTTAATCCATTTTGTGCTTGTCAATATTGGGTGTTAGATTAAGGTTAAAGATGACAGAAAGTGACAGGCTTGACTTCCTGCTCTTTCCTCAAAAACCCTAGTTCAGATTAGGGCTACCATTGAAAGGTCGAACAAGAAAGGATGAAAAACTGGATTTATTGCTGGATTCTGCAAGACTGGGATAAAAACTAGAACTGGAGATTAGCTTGGGGACAGTGGGAATAAAAGAGCAGTTTTTATTGATGAATACTACCATGTTGTGGACTGAGTGAGGGCTGTAGACAGGATAAAATGGATTCTCGTTAGATCTAAGACTGGTGAGCTATAGGTACCATAAAGATTGGCTTTAATCTCAGAAGCAAAGGCAAATGGGTGTTTTTTCCATTCCTAGATTTGCATTGTCTATGGATTTGTCATCTCTAAACTGGAATTTTAGCTAAAGGCAAGGGGGGGGGATGTTACGTTTACTGTTACTGTTTGGGATTGCAGGAGTTGAAGAATTGGGCCATTGCCATAACCCTAAATTTAGTTTTAAGTGTCACCCTAAGCCTCCGCAGGAATTAAAAATGAACTATTTTCCTCTGCCAAAATGACCCCTTATCCTAGGGCCACCTGACCAGTGCTCTTCCCCTGCAGTCCTCAGCACTATTCTCAAACGTAAAAGCCTTCCTTATACCCCAGTCATCTTTTACAGCCACAAAATTAAACATGACCATTTCCTTTTTTTTCTTTTTGTCCCATATTAAGTCTTCATTCCAACTTCGCAAGCCTTACAGGTCCCATCAAAAAGCTTTGCATAAAGGGTCCAAAACGCTAATAATCAAGTTGCTTTTAACTGTCTGAGAAACTATTGTTAACTGGTCATTCCTGTGGGAACAAGCTACCATCTTAGTGGTCTGTCTGAATTGTAATAATAAACGTTGTGCCTTTGTGTCCTTAACAGCTCTTCAGGATCTAGCAACATACTTAACCTGCAGCATCTACTGAGCAGAAGCCTCCATCTACCTCAACTCTAACTAGCAACACAGTGATGCTTAGCGCCAAAATTATTTTAAAGCCTTCAATTTATTGTCACTGGTACCATCCCAGGTGTTTGTCAGTGCTGAATGTGTTTCTAACTGACTAAATGGGGAGAATTGTATGAAAAAGATTATTTTTCCACAGCATTAGTATTCAAGAAGGGGTTCTAAAGATCGCAGTCTTTGCAAGAATCAATCGCTTCATGGGATTTCTCTTAAGTTGTACTGATAGGTCTAGCCTTACGTAATTTCCGGCTAATTAGCCTTTCTGTCTGGTTTATTATCCAAAGTTTGTGCAGGTGGTGGGTATTTCACATGAGGCTCTGTATCAGCATCAACAGTTGTATCTTCAGTTTGTGCCTAATTGCTGTAGCTAAAAGAGTTCTAAGGAAAACTTTGAATGTCCAGAAATCAGAGCTGTGGGTGTATTTACATACATATAAAACATGTTTAAAGGCATTTTCTGTTGCTGTGCACTAAACTTTTGCAGAATCACAAATCTAACTTTCTACATAGGGCCCTACTGAAATACTAATGCTGAGATTGTGTGTTCATACAAATCCCATTGCTCTAGATGATTAACCAGTCAGGAAAGAGATGCTTATAGCTTTCTTATGCTACAGAAGTCCCTCTGATTTCTTATACTGTCTCTTCCTGGCATAAAACTGTTCTGGTATTTTTGTGAACTCAGAGTTTTGAACCATTTGTTACATTCAGGAAACCTGGACAAAGTATTACTGACTGAAATTATAATAAAGATGTTAATCAAGAAGTTTGACAGTGTACAGCAGTCCAAAATTCATTTTTCTAAGTGGAAAGTCATATTTTCATCACAATTTTCTTATTTGAAAAGCATCTATTAGGTATAGAAAGAGCACACAGCTATCTGAACAACATAAGCACTGCTAGAATGACAGATGAACTTAAGTCCATGTTGGGGTAGCCTGTGTCTGTAGTGTATGTGTTCTCTACCAATTACAAACTTTTACACCAGGGGCCAGTTTGCTGCTTGGCACAGTTATGTCTGTTGTTGCTGTACAGTGATCTCAAATGATAATATTTCCAAGTAGGGAAATCTGTAGTGAAGACAGCGTTCGAAAAACAAAAACAAAACACAAATACTGAAAGGATCTGGTTGGAGAAGGGAGTGGGGGTGGCGGTGTGTCCCTGATTGCAAGTTGAGGGCGATGTTTAGATTAGCTGTGCTCCTTCTTAGACTAGCCTTTCTTCCCTTTTTAGGTAATTTTCTTTCTTGTAAAGATAGGGAGAAAGTGTTATTGCAATTTCCAAATGTTTGTGCTAATTATAGAAAAGAGAAAGGCAGCACACAGTACAGTCTTGCTTGTAAAAGGGAAAACATTTATATACGGTAAGCTAGTTTAGATGTATTAATGATTTAGGTGAAATGTTCAGTGCTGAAAAATTTAGCCCATGTTTCTTCAAAGGGACAGAACTAAATATAAAAATAACTATTCCAATGCAAAGAATTTAAAACCATTGTTTTAAGCAAAAGTTGATTCTGTTGAATAATAATCTAAACTAATCAGTGATATGTGGACCCAAAGCTTTTAAGTCTTACTGTCCTTCTGATAATTCTGATGGAAGTATGGACTAACACTTTCACTGTTGGTTGTAATTTGACAGTACAGCAGTCAAGAAAAGAAAAGCCGAGATTTTACCTTTATAGTCTGAGGACTGAAAGAAGACTAAGCAATTTAAGAACCTGTTACCAGATAAGCACTGCTATTCCCATTTTTTAGTTTTAGGAGTTGTGTCAGAGCAGTGGTAGCTGCATGAACTGTTTTAGCTGCTTAGTGCTAGTAGCAGCCTTTTATGCAGACTGAGCTACAGAAGTCCTGGCATGACTGACCATTTTAGGAATTGTATTGGAGAATTATATTATACTAATAGGTAGGACACCACAGGAGATTATTTTTACTTTTGCATGGAGTTTTGTATACTGTGTATTTCCTTAATTAAAAAAAAAAAAAGTTTGTTATTTTTAGAAGTAACTAGGCAGCATAAATACACAGTAACATTACAGTAAACATTACAGGAACGCATACAGGAATATGTATGTTCTAGTAGGTTTGTTTTTTCAAAATCTGCATCCTCCCCAGCCTCAGGTGCCTTGGGAGCTGGAGGAAGTCCCAGCATATTTCAGCAAAGAGCCCGTTCTTTCAGTATGCCCTGTCAGCCTCATCAATGCCCAGGTATCAACAAATATTGCAGACAAACCCAGCACGCAGCTGCTTTCCTGCTTCAAGCAAAGTGACCCCCACAGTTCTTGGAGGGACGCTCCAGGCCAGTCTCCCATCTGTGGAGCCTCTGCACCAGGACAAAGTGTCCCCAGGCAAAGCAAAGCCAGAGTTCTGGTAGCCCTAACAGCAACGTGGCTCTTCTGCCTGGCACAAAGGGACAGAAGAGAGGCCACGGAATGACTCATAGAACCTGAGTAAAGCCCTGGAGGAGAGTAAAGGTTTGATGACTGTGAAGTACCTCGAGCTCCTTGAGTGAAAAATGGTATGTAACGGTGAATCGTTACAATGCCAACTCACTATAAGGTACATTGTTTGAAACCAGCCTTTTACCACCAATGGCATGCTCATTTTCTCATTAAAATACCTACTTCAGGGAAGAGGTCTTTCAGCCCTTTTGAAACAGCGTACAGTATTAAACCAAATACTTGCGACTGTTTTGAAGACCAGAACTTCATTCATAGAATCATAGAATCAGGCACTGCAGTATCGGAGAGACATTGAGACGCTGGAGCGTGTCCAGAGAAGGGCAATGAAGCTGGTGAGGGGTCTAGAGAACAAGTCCTGTGAGGAGCGGCTGAGAGAGTTGGGATTGTTTAGCCTGGAGGAGAGAAGGTTGAGGGGAGACCTTATCACTCTCTACAGCTACCTGAAAGGAGGTTGTAGCGAGGTGGGGGTCAGTCTCTTCTCCCAAGTAACAAGCGACAGGACAAGAGGAAATGGCCTCAAGTTGTGCCAGGGGAGGTTTAGGTTGGATATTAGGAAAAACTTCTTTACCGAAAGGGTCCATTAGTTAGGAGAGTGCAATCTGACCCAAAATTGATGTGCAGTGTGACAGATGATTTTTTAAGTAGAAAAATGTGCCTTTTTTGTGGAGACCTACATAATTCTTCCACTTTCAAAAGCAGATGCACACAGACCCTAGTAACTGTGCTCCAGTCTAATGCACCTTCTGTAAATGAACATAGTTTCAGTGTCCTTGGGACCCCCCCAGCAAATAACTGGTTGATAGAAAGTTTCTGCACGTTATACTCCTGTGACCTTTTTAAGAAAAAGTTATTGTTTATAGTTCTCATTATTCAGACTTTTCTTGCAAGTGTTTTATGTATACTTTAGAAAGTCACATACAGTGCTAGAGGACGAAACATTTGGCAGTCTTTAAGATCATAGCATCACTTCGGTATTATGTTATGCACAATTTGATATCATCAGAATATAAATGACTAAATTATTGATCTTGAATTTGGGAGCATTAAAAATCCAGTTGCCGTTGTGTAAAAGGTGAGGGAATGCACTTGTTAGTTTGTGAAGCAACCATGGGAAAGTTAAACAACGGAAGTTTCTTCTCAGTATGTTCTGAAGCAGTACATTTCGAGCTCCAAAACTGACTGGAACTTAGTGTACAGCATTTAAAAAATTGAACGCTTGCAGAAAAGTCTTCTGACTAGATTTTGAGAAACTTGGAACCGTTTCATTGTACAATAATTAAACAGCTTTGTTCCCTTTACTGTTTAAAAAAAAAAAAAAAAAGTAAGCAAACACAGGCTGAGGGATGCTATGCCTAAAGTCATGATCCATATAATAGAAAAGGGAACCGAGGATGAAATGTAGAGAGACGATAATTCATGTAAGTATACAATTCTCAGTGGTTATTATGTGTTCCTCATAATACAAGAAATACAGCTTATTGGTGACTGACCTTACCAATCAATTTCTTTCTCCAATTATATTAAAAAATAATAACTCAAAGCCTTTTTCTTATACTGAAACTGGATCAAAAAAATCCAGAAGTTATCTTTAGATCAACAAATTATCTTCAAGGTCTAGGTAAAGTGGCAGCAGAAAGAAAAAAAAATCCAGAAACCACCCAGCTTCCTACCTGACAGTCCCACCACACACAAAAATAAATAGAGGTTGTATCATCAGCCAGATCTAATAAGGAAGTAGATTTAATGCGCAAGTGGGTAATAGTGTAGAGGGATCTCAAGTATCTACTCCACTATCTTCCTTCCTTGTATGAATATATTGCTGTATCACTAGACCACTCCAATACATTGCTGATGCTTCTTGGTTTCATGTATTTACCAATTTTTCAACTGTACATTTCTTGTCTCTCTTTTAAAGAAAGTTTATTTCAGCTGATTTGGCAAGCTTCACTGAATCTGCTTACCTGACCCACAAACAATCCTTGCTGAGGAACAAACGCTGTTTTCATCCAGCCATAAAGAAACCGGTGAAAATAGGAATTGCAGCCTAGAATGAGTGTGTATAAACAGCCCGCAACTTAGCAACCTTCCACAGGCCACGGCAACAGCTTGTAGCCAAGAGCCGAAAGATGTGTATGACATACTTTGGAGACTAGGTCATAGACAGGGGACTCCTACTACTTAATTTGGTGTGTGTATGTTGCTGTGTACCATAGTGACCCGTTTCCACGTGAACTCGAGTTCTCCCACAGATGCCTTTCCATTAGCACAGCCAGTCCCTCAAGGTAATCCCAACAGGGAAGCCACAGCTGGCTACTCAGGAGCTGTACCTGGCCCATAGGTCACCAGCTGACCACTTCCTGGTTTTTTCTTTACTTGTTTTGAAAGAGTAACGGAGTTTGGAGATCAGCCTGAAAATGGATCGGTCGTGTTAATGAAAAATATTACAATAGCCTTTGAAGTAAACAAATATGTACTTCATTCTAAGTATATGAATAGTCTCCTTGTAGAGTTACACTTGCATTACACATACTTACTACATTATCTTGACCAGCTATGAGCACACTTCCCTTTTCAAATGACACTGTCTTTCTCAGTACTTAGTTTGTGTTCCTTACTGCATGAAAATATAATTACACAAGCTGTCTGAAATTTCTTATGTCTTCTCCCCCTGCCAAGTGGTTTCAAGTTTACTGAAAAATAGCACCTAGACCTAATTGCCCTACTTAGATTCCTTCTTGCTTTACTTGCATACATTAAGTCATCTGCCCACTCACGTAGCACAATATTCTCAAAATAAGATCATTATGGAAGGCTTAGTACTATAAAAAAATTTGTTGCCAAAAGCCTTTCCTATTCTGAGATAAACCTAAATACAAAATGTATAGATTCACAGATTAGTAACAGGCACCAATTTGGCCAAACTTGAATAGTTCTTTAGTATGTCACTCATGACCTCAAATTCCAAGTAAGTGGAATTGTTTTCTTAAATTATGAAAATTATTTTTTGCTTGATAGCAAATTCCTTGTCTGGAAAACTTGTAGAATAAATTCTGATCTGATCTCTCACTTTTCAGGATCCTACCCATGAAACAATGAAAGGAAGTTTTTAAAAATATATTTGCAGATGAATTGCTGTAACTAGTTTGCATGGGACTAGTCCATGTCAAGCTGTCAGAGTTCCTGCCAGCCAACTGACCCTTCCCTGCAGCGTGTAGTAATTCTTTAATAAACGCGTGTAGTAGAATATTGTGTTCCAAGTTCTCAAGAGCTTAATCTTGTTTAAAATAATTTCTTACGCTGCATACATTTATGAGTATTTTTAATTTATTACTGCTTACCACTATCCCAGTGGTTAAAACCTCTTTAAGGAGGAAAAGGGAAAGGGAATAGAGCTATTAGACTGGCGTGATGGCCAGTCTGGATTGACAGGGGCCGCACAGTGAAGCACTTGACGAGCAGTTACTAGATTTCCTTTGTAAGCATCCACATTTCAAATGACTTAAACCAAAAGTAACAATAGAGCTCTGTATTTTCAGTTCTACTGCAGTATGAATATGCAAATAAAGTGACTTTTTTTACCTTATTGATCAATGATACTGATACTGTAAATATTCGCTACCCTGATTGCATTAAATGGCACACAAAATAAAC
Organism: Chionis minor; assembly: GCA_013398295.1. NCBI lineage: Eukaryota > Metazoa > Chordata > Aves > Charadriiformes > Chionidae > Chionis > Chionis minor. The sequence goes on from VZSF01000206.1 coordinate 908,670, forward strand.
CATATCCTTCAGCATTTCCGAAAGATCTAGATGTGGTAACTCAATTTATTGGCTCCATAATCAGAACTTCTGAGAGTATCAGTGCTGACCTAGTGACTATGACGAGTGCTATTTCATAGTTCCTCCTCACCAGGAACAGCACACTGAGTGAGGTACTGACCATGCGTTCCAAGTGTAACAGATCACTTACTTTACCTTTGCTCTCTGAATTACCTCATTTTCAGCCACACACCCGTTTCTTTCAAACTCCATAGATTCTATCAATATATAATAATAAAGAAGCTAAAATAATTGACACTGTTTTCTTCAACACTTCTTATTTCTAAGTGATTATGCACACAAAAGGCACATTCAGTATTTGCATGTTGATCTGCATGTTCCCTTAGTAACTATCTACAGTTTGCCTGTATCTACCATTCTGCTGTGGGGTGGAAGTAAACAGTCTGGCAAAGTTACCAATGTCAATACCTTTAAAAAAAATATCAAGCCTGTTGCTGCCACGTGTGACCAACTGAATAACCCATGCTGCAGGTGCGATGGCAATCGCAGACCTATCTGCACTCATACACAACAACCATCTGAAGGAGCACAACTTCAGTATTATTTTATTCCAGAAAGACCCTCTACTGAACAAGCACAGGATTTACATCTTCTTAGACTTAATACTGCAAAAGCTGAGCCCGCCATTGTTTGCCTGAAAAAGTAACTGAGCCAAGGTGGCATATTCTGTTGGAATAGCTAAATTAGATTTATCTTTTAATCCCTCTTCTTATAATATTTTTAAGGAGAGTGCACAAATCAGTATTCATATCATTCTGCTCTCCATGTCTTTGTAGGGAAAGTTAAGCCAATCTGTCTTACCAAATGAGGTTCTCTGACATTTTTAAACACTAAACCTTGGAAGGTAGGTGTTTCTTTCTTCATATTTAAAAAGTGTAAAATGCAAAACACTGACTGTTAGTGTCTTCACTTACCAGTAGGAGATTCAAAGTGGCTCTGGCAAAAGCATTCAGATTTGAAAGCCTAAAATTAAGACTTTAATTATTAGAGGTAACAGATAAACCAGTACCTCCTGTTGATTTTATCAGCACGTAAAGGATTAAGTCCCTCTGGAAACACACCTTTCATTTTACATGCATTTAAGCCATGTATTTGGGTATTTAACATTGGTGCAAGTTTCAACTTAAGATGGTATGAAAATAAAATTAATTGCTGTTTATAAAGCTATTAAATAATGGTCTTTTACATAGGTAATTTAGGCTAGCATGACTGCAAATCAGGAGTCTCACTGGGGATGGCCAGTGGGATACAGTTTTTAGAACAATGCAAGGAAAATAACAGAAATTAAGAAAAAAGGGACTAGTACAAAGAAACTGTTCACTGTCTGGACGATGTAGACTTCAAGAGCAGCTCATCATTTTGCTGCTGCTGCTCTCAGCCATGCTTTTTGCAAGGCTCTATGGGTTTCTTTAAAGCTTACGTACAATCAGCTCAAAATTTAAAGGGGATAATTAAACTTCAGCTATTGATTTGGGTTTTTTTTACTTTTTTTAACACTGCAATCCTTCTCTGCCTTTCAGAAATGCTTGCAAATATAACAATTTTATTTCTCTCTCAACCAGAGAATTATAAAAGGGAAAGCTGCAGAACTGTTACTTGGCAGCTGAGTGGAGTGATGGATGAATTGCACATTATCACCTAGAAGAGCTTATTTCAGACTTGCAGAACTAGTACTTTGTTCTAGAATTGAGGCATATTTTAAGCAGCAACCAGTATGACCTGGATTAGAACAGTCTGAAAATTGCATGGAAGTCAGCTGAACCCACTCATTTCCCCACAAACAACTCTTTTATGTAAATTTAATAATAGTGTTATCATATGCCAGAACATTAATATGTACAAAACATATATCCCTGTAGCTAACAAACTTAAGACTGTTCTACCGAGACCAAAAATACTCAAAAATCTGTTAAAAGTTGTATTTACATAACAAATCCAGCTGGCATCACTTTTCACTCCAGTGCTTCTGAGTCAGATAAGCAAGTTGCTGGCAGTCTTTCCTAAGTGAACAAGTTCTGTTGTTTCTGTCCATACTGCTAGAGAATGAGTGGTTTTGTATTACATTTATTATTCTGTGTTTATTAATACTTGTTTTGCCGTAGCACATCTTTGTTCAAACATTACTACCCACATAAATTCAAGGAAATAGAAACTGACATGTTTGACATATTGATCCAACTAAGCATAAAATGAACGCTGCATAAATTTCACAGAGTAGTCATAGCTTTAGCATCTCACTTCATTTCAGTGTGATTACATCTATATGATCCATAGGGAGCAATAAATAAAAAGTGGTATTTTTTTCCTCACTCAAGTTGCATTGTAGACGAGTTTGTCAGAACATCCCCTTGAAGCCCAACGGCAACTTTAAAGGTGTCCAATATCTGCTTCAAGCAGTGTTTTGAAAAAAAAACATGTTACTTCTATTGTTAATCCCCCTTACGCTGATGTAAAAAACCCCAATGGACTAGCATTTAATGCCACGGAGGGAAACAGAAGTGACAGTAAATCTGCTAGAAGAGTGCATTTGGCAATGATGGGATCGCTGACAGTACAGGCTAGATTTTGACTCCTAGCGTATCCCGTGGCAATTCCTCAATCAAATTGCGTGTGGAGTAACGTGTCATTAGCCGAGTTGTGGCAAATGACTAGATAAATTCTCTCAGTCTGCTCCAGCTGCAAAGTATAACACATCTGCTAACAGTACCATGATGTCTCAGCTGATTAATGGTACTGCGGTAGCTTGCAATTACAAGCTGTATGGTCATGTGTGTCCGGGGGCAGGTAACTCCCTTACCATGGTGAGTCCCCAGATAATGATGTCTGGCTGCTAACGCCCTCCGTACCCTCCTCAGTCGCTGCTCAGGTTAGTTTCAGCTTGAGCACAACACTAAAATTTTACCTCCAATGGATGCAAGTAGTCACTCTAATCTGATAGGCTGCATCAAACTTTGCAGAAAAACATTCTCATACAATTTTCACCTAACCATCAGGTGCTTGCTGAAGATCCAGAGTAGCACAGCACGCTTCAGTTGGCCACGTGTTAACTTTTCCCCCGAACTCTGTTAGGTCACCACCAAGTGCCAGGGAATACTCAACCACTCCCTTGAGTGGTGTTCTCAGTAACTACCATAATTAACACCATGTTGTTCATCCAGCTTCTGCCATTAAGTGGCTTAAAGTTCAAACAGAATATTCCAAAGGCAGGCTGTGCCCCAACGCTCTCTAGAGTAGCACTTCTCAAACCCAGTTTTGCTGAAAGCATGCCTGTGGTCAGAGAAACAGTAAAGACCGGATGCAGTTTATCGTGACTGATTGTCAAAGCGTGAATTATCCCATATTCTGCATCTATTTTGAAGATTTCTTACATTTTATTTCACCTATGGGCATTCTGTCCAACCTTGTTTAACACACGTGTATGCAAGGTAACTATTTCATACAGGTTTCTCCATGTTATTCTGGGACTATTTAATGTAGTGGAATAATTTAACATCATTCATTCTATAAGCAGAGAAAGCTGAAAGCAAGAGAGAACTCAGAAGCAGCTCTCGCAGAAATTGTGATGTGAGAGACAGCGCCTTATTACTGAATGTTCTTTCTCTGCATGATTCGGAGACAAGGCAAAGCAGATCTTCCACATATGCAATGCCCTGACCATTTAGCTGTTACTCTGAACATCCGTATCTTGCCTGCTTTATTGACATAAGCCATACCAAAAAGTTTGTTTCGTTCAAAAGCAGAAGGAAAACATAGATAGAAACCTCACTTTTTCCCCTGCAAAACAGCACTACAGCTTTCCAGTTGAATGATATTGCTGAGTAACATTAAACTACACAACCCGCTTTACTTCATCATTAACACTGCAACCCTGATGACAAATCTAATTAAGGCTTCAACACCTACTCTGGATCAAAGCACCAAGTCAAAACCGCTCAACCACTTGAGTGAAACAAGAAAGATGGAAACAAGAAAGATGGTTATTAAGAAGTGAAATCTTTTGAGTGGCACTATTGTTGCTAATTCATACTATGAGTGCATATGCATTCAGGAATTTAAAATCAAGTAGTTTTTACTCTGAGCTAGGACCTTCATGACAGCATCCTCTCTCATAAAGAAACTAAGAGACCTGGGTCTGCTTAGCCTGGAGAAGACAAGACCGAGGGGGATCTCATCAATGCTTATCAATATCTAAAAGGCAGGTGTCAAGAAGATGCGGCCAGATTCTTTTCAGTGGTGCCCTGTGGCAGGACAAGGAGTAACGGGCACAAACTTGAACATAGGAAGTTCCATCTGAACATGAGGAAAAACTTCATTACTTTGAGGGTGGCAGAGCAGTGGCACAGGCTGCCCAGAGAGGCTGTGGAGTTTGGAGATACTCAAAACACACCTGGACGTGATCCTGTGCTACCTGCTGTAGGTGAACCTGCTCTGGCAGGGGGGTTGGACTATATGATCTCCAGAGGTCCCTTCCAACCCCTGTGATTCTATAATTCTGTGACATGGTCAAGCCCCTCCTTCTCACATGTAGCTGGGGTGGTGCTCACCTATCTTGCGGAGTCACAGGACCTCATCATCTCATATATGGTTTGCAAATCAACACGGTAAGCTTCTATCTCAGCCTTCCGAGCCCTTCCATGTTCCTTCCAGCTTCCAAGCCCCATTGGAAATGGCATAAACACACATACAGACAATACTCTCAAGTAGCTTTCCAGTGACTACAGAATAGTCCCCTTCTACACACATAGGATTTCTGCTTTTGAGTGGAGACAACCATACCTGAGAAACAAAGTGCAACAGTCAAAAAAGGTGAAGTGCTTTCTAATGGGTTTTGCCCTTCGCTGGCTGTCAGACACCCACCCAGCCTCTCTATCACTCCCCCTCTTCAAAAGGGTGGGGAGAAAATAAGTTGGAAGAGCTCATGGGTTAAGGACAGGGAGATTACTCACCAATTAGTCACAGGTAAAAGAGAATTGACTTGGGGAAAATTAAATTTATTGCCAATTAGAGTAGGATGGTAAGAAACAAAGACGAAATTTAAGACACCTTTACCACTACCCCACTCCTCTTCCCAGGCTCAACCTCACTCTTTCACTCCAGACTCTTTGATCTCCTTTCCCCTGCAAACAGCACAGGGGGATAGAAAATGGGGCTTGTTGTCAGTTGATAACAGCTCCTCGCTGCACTTTTCCCCTGCTCCAGACTGGGATTCCTCTCACAAAATACAGTCCTCCACAAGCTGTTCCAACATGAGTCCTTCCCATGGGCTGCAGTTCTTCAAGACCTGCTCCCACAAGGGTCCTTTCCGTGGGGTAAAGTCCTTCAGGAATCAACTGCTCCAGCATAATTCCCCCGCAGGGTCACAGGTCCTGCCAGAAAACCTGCTCTTGCATAGGCTCCCTTCCATCAGCTGCAGCTTCCCTCAAGGTAGATCCATCTGCTCTGACACATGGTCCTCCATGTGCTGCAGAGTTGGTAACCTGCTCCTGTGTGGTCCTCCATGGGATGCAGAGGGACAGCCTGAGTCACTGTGGTCTTCTCCACAGGTTGCAGGGGAATCTCTCATCCTGCACCGGGAGCACCTCCACCCCTTCCTTCCTCACTGACCTTTGGTGTCTGCAGGGCTGTTTCTGTCACATTTTTGTCACTCTTCTCTCACAGCTGCTACAGTGTTTTTTTACCCTTTCTTTAATATGTTTTCACAGAGGCACCACCAGCTTCATTGGTGGGCTGAGCTTTGGCCAGCGGTAGATCCGTTGCAGAGCCATCTAGAATCAAGTGTGTTCAGCATGGGGCAGCCTCTAGTCTCTTCTTAGAGAGGTTCCCCCCTTCGCCCCCACCACTAAACCCTTGCCACATAAATCCAGCACAGTCCTGTTCAAGATAAAGCACGCCTTACACCCTCAAGGAGGAGGGCTTCAATCTTGGATACACATACCTTAGGGTGAATCAGGTGGAGTACTCGCCTGATTTCAGTCACAGCAAGACCATATCCCAGGGAAGAATTTGAAGTATGCACACAGGGCAACCATCACTTTGGGGGAGGGAAGGTACCTTGCATAATCTGCCATTAAGGATGAATTTTCTAAAATCATTCAGTGGAAATCACAGCCATCAAAAAGGCTGTTAGCTTCAGCAGGAGGCAGGTGGTCACCATTCAAAAAATGTCTTCATGAAGAGACAAGATATTAACCTGGTGATAACAGTTTACAAGCAGAAGCAGGACACTGAGTCCTTGAGTAAATTTTCCTGTGACATGACTGCAAAACCACAGAATGGCCCGTACTGGTGCAAAAAGGGCTACTAAATGCACTTTGACTAAACTTTGGAGAGCTTCCCATTCTAAGACCGCAGTCAATAACCACGGATCACAGGGGCCATGTCATACCTAAGCACTGAAATTTCTCAGTTTTTCAACCCAATTGAAGTAGACCAAGTTGCTTGTCTTTTGCCTCCATTTAATTACTTTGGAGGAGAGCAGGTGTCCTTGCATGAGTTCACCTTCCATGACTTGCTTTCCCAAGGAGATGAGTTTAAGGAGGAGTACCCACAGAACTCACAGATTAAATTCAGGAGCAAGACTCCAGGAAGTTCTAAAAATAAGGCAGGTTTTTGTTGCCTCAGCCAGAATGAGAAACATTTTTTTTGGTTACAATCTTCCTATTCCCCCGACCATTTTGAAAAAAACAGACTTTCTTCAGGTGTCCTAATCAGATAATCAGAAACAAATTTAATGATCCAGAGATTTGACCCACCTTGGATGGAAAAATTGTGATTTCGATATTTATTAACATTAGTTTGTGATACCCATCTGGCACATGTTCCAAATTACTTGAAATGTAAACACTCAGGCATAGAGACAATTAAGTCGTCTGAGGGTTTTTTTGTGTCAACTTCCCCAGTAAGTATAAAAGCGGTTTTTTGTATGAAATCTGGAAAGTACTTGAAATAAAAGACATGAAGTGCAAAATATTAAATAGATAAGCACTGACATGAGGGGAGACTCTTGTAGGTTGAACGCGACTCCTAGAAGAGTTTCAAGACAGTATGGAGGATCATAGTTATATGTGAGAACAGCCCTTCTCCCTGATCGTCAATACAGGGTTGAAAAGATCATCTCATTGCCTCGGAGGTAGACAGTAACTACCAGACTCTCAGCAAAGACCCCCTACAGTCATGACAAAGATCAATGGTAGAATGTTCTACTTGAAACTGTCTCAGCCCATTAAACACCTATAAAAGCCCTGAGATTTTTTTTCAGATACTTAGATACCTGAACTAGTCAAAGAGAATAAAAGACATCTGGGCAATAAAATTAGCAAATCAAATCTGGTATACTTGAAGATCAGAAGGACAGCAAAAAGGTGACACTGCCAATCACACAGCTTTTGTAAATGCCTTTTGGTTTTTTGCTTGTGGGGTTTTTTTTTTCCATTAAAATGATGCACTTTCTTATCTATATGTAGATTTCATTTGAAAAAAAATACAGAAATTGAATTTTCTATTGACTTGCCAGACTCTCCTAACAAACATTAATGAATACTGTTTATATATAGAAACAGGACAGAAATCCATCAATGAGACTTTTTCTAGTTGTTGGGGTGGGTTTTTTTGGTGTGGGTTTTTTTCTGGTTGTTTTGTTTGTTTTGTTTTTTTATCTTTAACGTAAATGCTTCTGTGTTTATCCAAAATGGCATCAGCTGAAAAATATGAGTTGCAACCCCAGTTAACTAAAGGCACAGGTCACTTAGACTGGACCTGTTTCATCACAAAATATGGAAGCAATTTTGTGTTGTGTGCAATCCCACCTGCTGAGAAGTTAAGTCTTACTGCATTGTTAAATCAAGAACATCCTACTCATCTCATCAAAAACCACGTGCAGTGAGATACCACGTAAAACTCTTCCTGCTTAGAAGTAAAGCCACCTTCCTTAGGCAACAAGGCATCCACTCATCCTTTACTCTTGAAACACATGATGATGTGAAACTCCAGACAGCTGATGCCCTTAAACAGCTGCCACAGTTCATAACAGCCATTATTTTACCTTAATCACGGTTCAAATCTCAATAAGCGGCACATTATTTCCTGTTTGCTGCAAAGGCCTCCAGAATCACATGTGGAACACAACTATGTAATTACAATACTATAGAGTACACAGCATTCCAAAGGTTACACAACATGTAATGATCAAAGATTATGCAACATGTAACGATCAAACATTAACACTTCTGAACAAAGTCCAACATATATTTGTGCCAGTTTCTTGACTGCCCATTTGCTAACCAGTCATATAATCAGATGTGTTGTTCTGCAGCCTACCCCTCTGTGGGGATGTTCACATGAAAATACTAAGGCAAGGCAACTTTCATCTTGCTAGCAAGAAGTCTCTCCATTTAAATCACATTCAGCTAGAAGATAGCTCTTTTGTTACATGCTTGAAAACATACCTTGGCGGGGGGAAAAAGGCAAATCTTATATCAAAAGCATTTATTACAATCTATTTCTTGTGTTCCATTTTTTATATTGTAAAATTCTCAGTTTGATGCTGCATGATGACACTGTCAAACTGAAATAACTTTGTAAGGTCATTGCAATTTTTCCTACTACTATTCTTCTGCAATTCATTCATATTATGATTTTAAATAAATAAATAAATGTCAGCACAGTTTAGCATGAAACAAAGCATCAAACCACTGAAATATCCTCAAGGCAGAAATCATATTTTTCTGACTGATTCTACAAATCTATTCTTATGTGAGTTCATACCTTATGAAATTCTAGGTTATTTTTTTTCTGTATTTTGCAGTTAAAAATCATACATGCTTATTTTGTACCCTTTTTTCTACTACCTGAGGCTATAACTAGTTTGCATACCTACTACTGCATATGGTGCAGAATTTGGTTTGTCAAAATGGCACAGGTGTGGACCTTTGCTGTCACATTTCATAGCGCATCTAATGATGACTAACAAAGTTTTCTTGACTACCAGGCCATTAGCAAGCTATAATGAATGCTATTAAGTCTTCTTATTTTGATCCTTGTATTCTCTAACTAATTTTTGGCCCCTTTTTCTGGCAAATACTAATGAAAAGCAAGGAGAGGACTTCTCTGTATCCAAAGGACCTTATTTTTCTACTGAATATTGCCTCTGACACCAAATAAATACCTTGCATTGAGTGGAGAGGACTGCATTCAACTTAACTAATATTTGATTCAGGAATACAGGCAGCACTTTGAGACAGTTCACAACTAAAGCACATTACAGCTCAAGTAGCAGCAGGGTAAGTCCTGCTATCCTGGAAAGACTGATATATCACCAGTAAAACACAGTTGCATCATGCACAAGTCAGAAACTCCCAGCACACTCACACTCCCTCAGAAGAGCGCCTATGCTGGGACTGGATGCCTCCGTTATTTTAAGCCTTTTCTCCTTTCAGTTTTCCTTTCCAGTTTGGATTACTGCTACAATACTCACCACATGCTGAACAGTCACGCTATAAGAATCCCATTCTTCAAACGGTCTCTGCTTTACATGCCATAACTTTTTATATACACTATCTGAATGCTATTTTCTCCTCAGTGCTCTAAACCACCACTAGATTTTGCTCATCTGAAGATAATCAAACATCCCTGAACACACGTTCTGACTGAAAGAATTTAAATCACCTTTCTGATATTACAGCAAGCATCAAATTCTCCACTGAACTTAAATCTCATTTTAGGAAAGTACATTCAGCAGATAAGAGTCTATGAAGATAGTTTTAGTAGGAGTATTCTCAGAAAAACAAGCTAGAACATACAGGCAAATCCTCTGTAATACTTTAAGCATCAATAAAGTTAAAGTGAAACACAAAATATTTCCTTACACAGCAGAATATCTAATCCATTTACAGAGAGAGAAAAACAAAAAGCTAATGTGACCTGTCTAAAAAGTGAAATAGCTACAAGTTTGTAATGGCTGAAATTAAACCATGAGTCACACCATATCACTCCACACAGTTTAGATTAATTTATTATCAGATTTATGTAGTATAGGTACATTTTTATTTTTCAAGTCTATTAGCATACTCATATTAGCAAACGGAAGGGCAAAAGGTGAATTTCTGGATACTCTTCTCTTTTAATGAGGTTTTATGTTTTGCCATTCCACAAACAGTCTGAACTACAACTGTTATCTAAAAACCACCCTAAAATTTTGCTTCTGTACTATTTTAAGCAACTTTAAGTTTTCTATAGAAAACTGCATTCATGAGACAATAGCGTCCTTGGCAAATCGGTAGCCTAAGTATCATATTGATCGCATAATTTTTCCAGTTTATTATTCAAAAAAACCCAATTAAACCTACAAGGTACCATATGAGTCTGCAATGTTATGTACTGAAACCTTTAATTGTGGAAGGAAAACTATGCTGCATAATAGATCAAAGCAATAGAAATGGGTGTATAGTCTAAAAAGGAATGACTGATCTTCATACTGAAATGGATGTGAACACCTATTAATCACTTCTAAATCATGCCACGTTTAAATGTTTCTAAGTAGATTCCTTTATGTGTCTTGATTTTTTGAGTACTTACTGGAATCCTATAGGCAGAGCACCATTGCGTACCATGTCTGAACACTGGAAGGCTGGCGATAAGCTTTAATAAAAGTACAATCATACTAGAAGAGAAACTCCAAAAGTTTTATTAGGATTTCAACAGACATTGCAAAAAAATATTGCATAATGATTGAAAACATAGTATTTTAAACAAAGTAGCAATGTGGTATCAAGTAGAAGAAAGACTGGAACAGCTGTATATATATGCTGTAAGGAAGATGTACCAGGAAAGGATATGACATTTTTAAAATTCAAGGGCAAATGTGAACAAGCCACATTTTGATAGACTGACTGTACACCACAGATGTTTTACAAACTGCATAGCAGTGTAAAAAAAAGTTTTTATCCTAACTATATTGTATTTCTGCATTTGGAGCAGTTTACAAGGCAGAGATTTTGTTTACAACATTGATATTTTAATAGCTCTGGATTCTCATAAAAAATAAACTAATTTAACAAAAAAGCCTGTATCTACATTTGAAAACAAAAGTGCATGTATTAAGAAATAGTGTTATTTCTTAAGAAGAACACAGAATACTTAAAAAATTCATTTTAATAGATCAACAACTGATGATACTTTAGCCGTAGATCTGCACTGTGCTACAAGCAAGATTCTACCAAACTCCTCTAACTGAGCACCCTCTTTTCCTAAGCGACTGAGACACACGCTTGCCTACCACACTTTCCAGGGCTCTGGGTAGTTACAAAGAATGCCGAGGACCAAAAGCACCACAGTGCTGCCTAAAAAATACCAGTAACCCAAGACAGATGTAACCATAAACGCAAGCATAAACTCCCCAACATTCAGGATCCTTTTCAGTCACACAACTACTTTTAAACACTGGAGAGCAGCAGCAAGCAGCCATTAGAGCTAAAAGAAAGGAGCTGATGAAAGTCTGTCTCCTGCCTCCTCCTGAAGAATTTGTGGGTAATAAAGCATTTCAATGCACTCAGAAAATGGTGGGCGGGCGGTGTGGGTGCGTGTTGGGGGGGTGTGTGTGTGTTAAAATCCCTACCTAAAACCCAGTTGGTATAGTCCGATTTGTACATGAATCTGGGTTCTCCTTTCCACGTAACTGTGGTAACGGCTAAGGATTACTGCAAATAAAACTTCTGTAGAGGGTTTAACTCCTTTCCTCTCTAAAAAAAAAAAAAAAAAAAAAAAAAAAAGGGAGAAAGTGCGGAAAGAGAACATGTAATTTGAAGATCCAGGCAGAACTGTTTGAGCTCTTGTAATTTCAACTCATGGCACTGAAGAACTTGATTTTTTTCTGGGCACCTGTAGCACTCCAGATAGAAAAAGGCAGTGAATGTTTAGCTGGACTGGACCCAGAATGGGAAATGCACAGATACCAAAGTTGTGAACTGCAGCCAGACTAGCCATAAACAAGTGTCCAATACAGAAATTACAAGTAATAAATTTAGCCATTTTTGTAAACATCTCCTTCTTACTAATCTCTTATTTTCTCCTATAATGGAAATACGTACTGTATTTCTTTGTTCCAAGCTCTGGTTTGTTTCTGTTTTAGCTTTGTGGCACAGTTGCTAAGTGCAACAGGCTAGACACACCAACGTTAATACAAACAAGTTGGAAAGTCAGTTCAAGTTATTACAGTTTTGCTATACCAGGCCATTTTTCATAGCATGTATTCTCTATTCACAAATGCTTTGTAAGATCTTTTATTATGGAAGACTGGAAGCAAATCAGAGTTGTTAATTTAACAGATGTGGCTGAACATATATTTCTGATATGCCTTATGCAATTAACAAATCATGTCTCATCTTATGAAGATGATACATTTGCTATACATACCAGTAATTTAAAATGCTCCTCAAAAAAGCAGCATTTTTATAAACAAATTAACAGAAAAGGAGACGATACATCTCACAATACCATAAAACAAGTAAAGCCCTTTCATTAGCTGCATTATAAATTCGTAACTGTTCATCAAATACTTTGAATTTCTGACTGCTCAAGCAATTTAATCCTCAGCCAACTGCAGGACAAGGAAAAACATTTTAAACATTTTGTATCGATGTCATTGTAGGTGCGAGAGTAAAAACTAGTATTCCATGTTTTTAGCTCTAAAAGTTTTGCTCCCAAAAGTGAAATAACTGTTAATAGTTCAGAAGAAAAATAATCATTGTTGATATGTCAAAAGAAAGCTGTACTAAAAATCAAGCTGCTGTAAATCCGAGTTCACTTAGATCATTTCTAAAAAAAAAAAAAATTTAAAAAAGCTGATCCTAGATCACCTGTTAACTAGGAAGAGCACTAGACCGCCAATTTCATGAGAAAAGATGCGCTTAAAAGCTGTGTTTGAGACACCTACTATAAAGATTTGAATTCTTCCTTATCTTTCAAGTATTTGGATTATAATCTGTTAAAAAAAATTGACCAAATACACAAAGTACATTTGGTCAGGATTTTGTCTCACTACAATTCAGTGTTTCCTATCTAAATGTGCATACCATTTAGAGGCCATTTTTGAAATGTTATCAGTCAACAGCAACATGGGCACGAGTGAATGAGAAAACACACCTTAGGATTTTGTTCTTAAATTATATAAGTTAGATAAAACTACCCTGTCCAGCAAGTTCCGAATTTTTCAAACGTTAAGGCAACTTTCATTACTTTCCAGCTAAACAGTATTATAAAAAATAAATGTCACTTCAAACCTTATATACACAGTGACAGAGTAGATTTAGCCAGAAAGTATATCTAGTACATTAATAAAGTGTCACGTAATATTACCGAGGTTGTATCAGGTGCTTGAGTGTAGGTGCAATTGGAGTGGTTGCAATATTTAAAGTACTGGTTTCAAAACAGAGCGCAGTGAACGTCCTTCTTTAGTGAGTTCTCGTGTTACACACATACATGGCAGCGGAACAGCCTCCTCTCTTCTCTCTACAGCGTTGTAGCTACATTTCTTCAAGTGGTCAGCCATGCTTACGATGTCAGCAAACTTCCACTCATTCACAGTACAGAAGGCTGTACTGAAGCGCCAAACCTAGAAAATAAGTTGTACTTAGACTCAAAATGTGTTAAGATACCTGAACTCAGAACAGGAAATTAAATGTTTGTGCTATAATACTTCCAGGCAATGTTATGCAGCTACTATAAATCACACTAAAAATCAATGTGACAAAACCATACAATGCTAAATCTTGTATAGCCAGTCCCAGGCTGGTTCAGATTCCAAGTCAACTTTGAACACCGGGAAGAAAGGCAGGCAATACTTGTTGCGTCTACCAAGTAGATGCAACCAGAAGTTAAATGACGAAGTACTGCACGACCAGTCACAACGATCCATTTCTGAAATGATCAGCTTCTGCAATTCCAAATGATTCGTGCAGATACTCTGCAGTTCTGGAAGGGTGAGGTGGGGTGGGGAATGGTGAAAACTGTACTATACAAAGGTCACCCAAAGGTTGCAAGAATTATTTACACACTTAAGGCACTCAATATCATGGCAAATGGGTACGATCTCAACAGATGAGCAAAAATTAAACTGCTGTAAACAGTAAAAAGGCAAAAAAAGCAAACTTTGTAGGCAAATTCCCTCCTTTTGTGGAATACAGATATTGAAGAAATTAATGAAGTAATAATTTAATATTTTAAAATATTGGGAAAAATCAGAGGTTAATTTATTTACATCAACTAAAAACCAGACAGACACTACTTTAACTTCTGCTTCTTCAAGTGTGGAGAAGGCTGAACCAACCTGGTAAAAATTTTCACTAATTGTTGTTCTATATGACAATCTGTTTCTTGAAGGGATACTGTATCAAAAAACAGTAATAACAGTACTGATCAAGGAAAATATTAAGGGAAAAAGTCAGAAACATGACCAATTTAACACCTTCCCTTTCACCTTCAAAATAAAAAATAACTTACCTTTTCTTTTATCTGCCAAGAAGAACTTCCATCTGGGTACTTTTTCTTCTCCCAAAGCAGTATCACCATCCCACGTGCTTGAAGCAAGCTTCCACATACATCTCTCATTAAACGTGACACTCTTGAAAGCTGACATAAACTAAAGCCATCTAGAAAACTAGCAATGTGCTGCAGAACCTCAAAAGGTAGACTACTCAGATGGTCATTGTGTAGTCCAATTAAGCAGCTCTTTGCTGGTTCTACTAATACTGTGGATATACAAGGCTGAACTCCAAATGACCGTAAGTGGCGGTCATGAATAATTTTTGCCCCTTGTGTTGAAGGGCAAAACCTTCGTTGAGAATACGTACACCCATAATATGCCAAAGGACACCTCTGCTCCATCCAGCCATTAAGGCCAGCATGAATGTCACCATGCACATTCTTAAAATGCGATGAAAATTCATTCCTCCTAAACAACTGTCCACAAACAAATGTAAACATTGAACGCTGTTTTGTTTGGTATCTAGCCACATATTCCAATACCAAATCCAGTCCAAGGGTCTGGAATGGACTTGGATTTGACAGCTGTGGGTTGGCATGATCACATGCAGAAGCTGAAGCTATTTCTCCCACCATTGTATTTGTGGCCAATATAGCAGATGGGAGAGAAAATGTCTGGGTCCCAAAGTCAACGCGATACACATCGACAGTGCGACTTTCTGATATCCCCCTACCTCCAGGAGAGTCTCCTAGGCAAAACAACAGAGCTGCAGTGATTAGGTCAATCCCCTGAAGACCCATAGGATCTTCTGTTATCTCCAAATCTGACGTATCGACAGCTTTGTCTTCTTTTGGTGTAGACCAATAGTGGTTAACAAGGAACTTGTATGATCGATGCCGTAAAAGTGAAAACGCATCTACGTTTCTCAATCTTTCCTGCTCCACTTGTCTCTCTAACATTTCTTCTTCATTAGCATTACGAGGAAGTAGTACATGATTAACATTGCCATTAACTAAGTGATCAGCTGACACTACTTCTTTAACTTGTGCTGTTACAGGGGAGGAGCTGCAAGACCGTAATGGTTCATCATCATGAGATGCAGTACATTCACCATTTGCTACGCTGGATGGTTTTGAATTAGATACACCAAGATCTTCATTCTGGTCCAACACCTTTGAACACTCATTTTCTACATGAAAGCCATTACACAAAAGTGAGGAGTTACTGAGGTTTAGATTTAAGTCATGTTTTTGCACTACATCATAACAAATATCACTAGAACCATTTTGCTCCACTTGTGAATTTTGACTCAGGCTATCAAAGTTAATTCCCCCAACTGCTCCTATGTTATCTTCATCTGGATATCCATGGTCAGACTTTTTATCCTGAATAATGCCATTAGAAGCTTGTTCTTTAATCTCAGTATCTTCTTTCATTTCATGTGGTGAAATGCAGAGTCTTGAACTTAACATATTGATGTCCCTTGTAGCAGTGTTCAGGATATCCAGAGCAGCAGCTAAACTCCTTGTTGTTTCTACAGTAGCTTGATAAAGCGCGCCATAGGACTCTTCATCTACAGGCATCAAACCATTTGAATGCACTGCATCTGGGGCACTTGATTTCACAGAGGATTGCTCTCTGGATTCTGGTATTTGATCACCTGCTTTTGACATCATAGTTGCTACTTTAAGTGACTCTAATAACATGCGCTGGTCTTGAAGGGCTAAAGCCATATCTAGCTGCTCCACTTCATCAACATCTTTACTCAGGTTTTCATACGATTTTCGGTCTGCATAGCTGACTGGCCATCTATTCCACTCCATGGTACAACATACCACACTTGCAGGACAAACTTCCAGATGCTCAGCAATTTTATTTCGGGTCACTATGAAGGGACATCCAAAGCCACTATTCAAACAAGGCACTCTTTCAAGTGGACATAACATGCGATGTTCCTCAGCTTTACATGAGTGAAAAACCGCTCCACAAACCAACGGGCAGCCAATCAGATCACAGGAAATGCCTGGCTCTGGTCTGGTCATACAACGACGGCTGACACAGTTCACACAGTGTAAATGTTGTTGATGTTCCTCCATGACTGTAAATCCAATTCTGAGTGAATAGAAATAAAACAAAAGCATAGAATATTACCTCAACATTGTAAATATTTTCTTACAATTATTTGCAGTTTTGCATCCTCTGTGTGTACAGAAAAATACGTTAACACAATGTGAATTGATCAATAGCTATCTTAAGAGAACAAGTATATGATATTTTATCTCAAAGAAATGGTGTTTAAAAGTTTACCTGAAAATTAAAGATACACATTTGTATCAGAGTTCAGGACACAGTCTATATATTTATTCACCAGGTATAATATATGCAACTTAGGTAAAAACGTTGAATAATCCTTCCTTCTGGAATAGCTCTTTTCCCCTGCCCACTGCAAATAGATGATTCAATGAAAAACAAAGCATGACCATTGACTGTGGCCTACTACCTAAAATCATAAACCATACTACTCTGCAGAGTAGGGCAACAAAATAAAGGAAGCCAGCTTCATGCTCATCTCCAGTTCTCTAAATTAAATGGAGGCAGACTATTCCCTGGGCTGCTTGCCACCTAAGCTTCTGGCAGTTCTGTTCTAAGGCAACCTGCAGCTCCCAGCATGTATTTCAATGCTCTGTTGTGTCCCATTCTCCCCCCTCCATGTTTCTGACACACAGCAGTCATTTACAACCGCTCTTCACTCTTCTTTTTTTCTTCACCTATGGCTCCTCCCTTATTTTTAAAGTAGCTGTTGCGTAAGGGTAGCAATTATACTATACATAAGTCCTCTTATTTCACTGAAAACATTTACATAAAACTTTACTACCCAACATGGTCCTGTCTATACCTCCAGTTCAACCCACAAAAGTTAACTTTTTTAATGCATCCTATGGCCATCCTGATTACAATACCAGCAATTCGAACTGCAAGGCTAACACAACAACTTTATATAACAAGGCCAAACAGCAATAAAAATCCAAATAAAATTATTACATAGTCTATTATAACATGTTGACACGAAGGAAAAAAAAAAAAATCAATTCTTTGTTATGGTATGGAGAAGAAAAAAGAAGGGGGAAAAGAAAAAAAAGATATTAAACTTTGCGTCTTTGTACCACACTTCAAGAAGCTCTGAAACTGCTCACTAGCTGGAGCGCAGGCCCATGCAAGTGACTAAGCTTTCCCCTATGCTCTAACAAACTCCCTCTCAGAAGTGATACCACTAGGGATTACAGTTCAGAGATATCAGAGAATAACTTGCACAGAGCCAAATCTCAAAATACTGTGTCAAAAATACACTGGTCAGTTCCATCTTTTCATCACTCTCCACCTTTCAGCAATCTTCTGGAAAAATAAAACACAGAATTCAAGATTAATAGAAACGGTTCTTTATCTTATTCTACTAGCTAACAAGTGCTCTCATGCTTTGCCTTCAGACTAAAGGCTTCAGTTTTAATGCATTAAAACTTCTTAAATTAAAAATACTCTAAACTGTAAAAATAAAACTGCCTAGCATTATTCCTTTTGTTCAAACTGAAGGTAAGAGGAAACAAAACTGCCTTTTAGACACTCCACTTTAAATAATGTAAAGCATTTAAACAGAAATCTATGTGACACTTCACTCACTCGTATTCTTTTAATACTTTGAAATTCATGCCAACTTTAAGTAGCAATCAGTCCTCATCTCCCCATCCGTCGTAATCTGGATAACTCAAATATTTTAGCCACCCACTCTCCTGAACACTTCTAACAAAGAAGCATATGTGCTACACTTAACAGGCAAAACACAGCTGAATTTTCCCCACCATACTTTAGTATTTATATACTGAGTAACAAGTAAGTTTTGAAGAAATTGTCAAGTGCACCAGTCACCAAACTCGGTGACTGACTTGACTCTCTAAACATTTTAGCAGACCTTTCTGTCACACATCCTGCTTTCAAATTGCATATTGCGTCAGATCACATCTACTGCAAAGAGCTGAAACATGTTCAGTAAAGAATGAAAAAGAGAAAATTATTTTAGTTCTCCAAGATATTTTTAGTTCTTCCAGCAAAGCCCTCTCGAAGTAATTCCTGCCGAATACAGCAACCTACTTGCTGCCAGACCAAAGAAAATTTCAGTTTAGCATCAATACTGAAAATAAACTCGAATCTTCCTCAGCGGGTAAGCAGAGATCAAAAGGAAGCTCTTAGGTTATGCGTGTATTTTAAAGTGCTTAACACAAAATGGAAACATCCCTGAAAAAGACAATTGCTGGTTTACGATGCAAGATCCCTCATAGAGCCCAGCCCTTGCTTCATGTATCTAAACACAGTCCCACTCCCATAAAACGAGCAGTCTAGTAGCAGTAAGGCTTAAAGTAATCAGTTATCCACAACCATGTTTTAAAATAAAAAATCTAAAAAAATAAAAAATTCTTTACCTACTTTGCAAAAAGCTATGCGCCCCGCTCACTTTAAGATAGCCAGAAGTGAGCCACTTCTCGAGCAGAGGGCAGGTGCGTGAGCTAGCCCACACTGCTATGCTTGCACTGTTCTGTTGCTTCTAGGTCAAAGCTGGCCCGCACGCAGACAGCTCAGAACGCAGCCAAACTGAGCTTGTGTTTGCCTGCACCATTTTTGTAGACATTCCATAAATTAGTCAACCATCATTAAAGACTACCTTTAAATAGCCTATGTGAGCTTACACAGAAGAATATTCTATTAAGACAGTAAAACATCCTCCTCCCTAGCACACTATCTTGGTCTTTCAAGTCAGATTGTGAAACCCGAGTTGCGTGATGATACTGGCTTTTCTCAGGCTCCTGGACTCCTTTCACACATAAGCTAATATTCATCAAAACTTAGTGATTCCAAACAAGCAAATGAAATTTTGAAGAGTGTAAGGAGGAGACAAAACCTGTTGAAAACATCAAATATCACTAACAGACAGTATATGAAAGCTAGAGCAGACACTAAAACACCATGTTTTACCGATAGGTAGATGCTAATTTAGTTCTGTAACAGATGCATGCAATTGTTTTTATAAAGAAGCAGGTATGCACGTGATCAATTAAACAGCAGAAGGCAGAAGTAACTTTTCTTTCAGTTTCCCTAAATAAGAATTTTATCGGTCACTAAGAAGTTTGATATGAGTTGCCATTTCTCTTAAAATTCAAATTCTTTAGCTCCTTAACTAAATACATAATTTAAAATCTCTTTGGACACCAGTAGACCATCAGCAGGGCATTCACTAGAATTCTGTGTCCTGCTTACAAGCCTTAACTTCACAGCACCTGCTGCAGAACTTCAGTTTAGTCAGAATGTCACATTTTATTTAGAGCTTACTACAAAGTCCTTTTATATATATTAAATGTCCTTTTCTTCATTTTTTATTTTAATACCTGAGCTTTAAACTCAACAACTGTTTTGGGCAGCGATGAGTTCCTGGACTGCTTAAATTAGTTAAGGCTTTTGATATAATTCAATTATCAAATTGCAAATAAAGTCCAAAGGCAAAAAAACCCCCAAACGACCCTATCAAACTGGTGAAATAAATGGATAAGACCTCAAGAATTAGCACATTCATTAATGAACAAATGGACATGACTTACTCCATTTTGTAAGCTAACCCTGTGAACCACAGAACTTAGCACCTCTTTGATTCATTAAGAGCATCCACATGTGAATCTTTTTCCTTTGAAGAACCATAATTGATCTATCACTTGTACTACACAGAGAACAAGAACAACTCTACTACCAAACACTGCCTTGTAAAGGAAAGAACTGTTGGGTAAAGGAGAGATAAAGAAAATTCTTGCTGGAGTGCTTTCATTTACTCTGATACAGAAAACTGAAAGGGCTAGCAAAGAGTGTCATTGCTGACCTGGAGAAAAATACCTGCCACTAAAACATGTACCAGTAACATTTAGTGTTTATAGCCCATTGTGTTCCTTGCCAGTCTGGTGAGAAGATAGTGTGTCAGATCAATGACCATAGCAAGAACAAACAGCTGTCCTTTTCTGATAGCGTAGTGTCAGCAACTAGCTTCAGTTCATATGAGATGCATAAGTACACACACTTGACTGTTACTAGCAGAGAAACCTAAAAATACATCCCGTTCCAGTGAGGTGACCACTGCTCTCAGAATTTGTGCAATCACTTGATGTTATTGTACATACTATACAGTCAGCTGACCAAATCAGCCAGAACATGCTTTGAAAATCTGTCATAATTAAAAGGATTAAAATTCCAGCTGCTACAGCCACATGATTTTCAGTTGCTGTAACACAAACATTAAAATAGCATAATAAGGATTTCAGTCACCACGCAATACTTCAGCTGCAAGTGAGAGCTCTCGCTTTCTTCTACACCACAAAGTGTAAGGAGCTATATGTACTTAGTATTGTCAGACCCAAAGTCTGCTTACTTATTCTCCACAACATGAATTCTTTGGTGCTAATAAGACAGGAAATCACAGCCACTATTACTGCTATTGGAACCCTCCAGGACTCAGCCACCTTTTATTCACCAAACCTATAAAGCTCAGCTATCCTTGCGACTCTTCCCTCTATCAAATGCAACTAAGTAGGCCAACAGGTTATTAAATTACTGGTTCGAGGAAGTAGAAGAATAGAGAGACGCATGCAGTACTACAGGTTTAAACTTCCAGGAGCATCCAAATCCGCCCACAAGCAGCCAGATATATGCAAATCATTTTTAAAAAATCCCTTTTGTTTCCGAGATTGTACAAGAGATTGACATATTTCTGAATCTTGCATCTCTTACCCAGGTCTCACGCTAAAAGAGTGACTAACAAGTCTGGTAAGATGCAGAAACTTTCAGAGAGGAAAAGGCCAAGTGAGAGGGAGATTTAAGTGACAGGTGATTAAAAAAAGAAGGGCAAGGAAAAATAGGGCAAGAGGCAGAGAAGTATAAAAAAAATAACTTTTTTTTCCAAAAGAGCTTTAGAGTATTCTGCCAAAGTAGAATTGTCACTACTACAGATAATTACTGAATAAGCTCTTTTATTTTTCTATATCCTGCCATGCATGGGAGAATAACTACCATTCACCTTGACTAGCAGGTCTAATTATCAAATGCTTTAAACAAGCTTTGCAGTCTTCTAGAAGGTAAGTTTTTCTTGTCTTGTCATCCCTCTCCTGCACAAAAAGAATAACCATTTTTGTATCCAAAACCCAACACCTCAGTCTATTACTACAATGGCACAGCTGCATTAACTTTCTACGTTATACATGTTATGCTCCCCTCTCTGGATTTGGGGGCGGTGGTGTTTGGGTTGGTTGGTCTGAGGTCTTTTTTGATTTATCAGTTTTCAAATAACTGATGAAAACCATGAACTGGACGTTTTCCAAGATGTCTCCAACACCATTTCAACTGGAGAATGACAAGTGCCACTACTAGTTGCCATCCCTGCTTGAGGATGCTTTAACTCTACTCCTCAAAACTCCATGAAGTTTAAGGTTAAACAGTCCCATCCTGGGGCTTCTCCAAAGCCAGTGCAGCCATTGTCTTCATATTAGGGAGCTGAGTACCTCAAATCCTGCTTAAGTGTCTCTCCAGCAGACTGGGAAGGCAGAAAACAGGGGCATACAGCAAAATTAATCTAAAGCTACACTAATTTCCAACTACTCTTTAAAATGGTAAATTTAAAAGAACAAGAAACATTACAAACTGTTAGTTATTAATGCGCAGTAACATGGCTAAGGGGTGATAAATTTAAAGGTATGTGCCTCAATTGCTCAGGTCATATAGCAGTACATGTGGCCATATGTTAATATCTTAAATACTAGGCAACTGTTCTTTTTTACACATTTTTTCTGATTTGAAAGAGAAGTTCCTGACAGGAACTTTGTGAAGCCTTGTATTTCTTCAAACTAGTTTACATCAGACATGCTTTTAGGAAGTAGAATCCTTTCAGATGCCACGCTTAAAACCTCAGCCTTATGGGATACAAATTACTGCCCTCCACCCCCGAGTTCATCAGGGCAACCCTGGATTCTGTTACAACTAGGCAGATCAGAGAAGTTAAAAATAGATTCAAAACATTTGGATAGACGCATTTTCACTGCATTCTCAAACATAAATTCATCCACAACAAAGAACAAAGCATCTTCCCTGCCTGGTAGTGACTGCACATATCGGACATACTAGAATGAAGTCTACATTATTTTTTTGTTAATCACTGAAGACATAACAAGGAGCTCCAATTACACAAGCCCAAACTACTATACAAGTAGCATGCTACTTCTGCCATCATCATAGTCTACAGCAATTTATATGTATTACACAAAAAAGGCAGGGTAAGGTCAAACTCAAAACATGGCTTCTTATTGCAAGACAAAAAACTCAGGGGGATACAACTCCTGGAAAGATTCTAGTTTTATCAGTGATCTATCATAAAAGGAGTATGCACTAACTGCCTTTTGAAGCATAAAATGAAGTTATTCATCTACATCAAAAACAAACCAGACCAAAACAAAAAGAAACTTCTAACTACAGCAAAAATAATGAGCATTAGAATTATAAGGAAGTGCAACTTTTTAATGTCAACCTTTTAAAGAAAAGCTTTTCCATGTCTACTCCTGCCTTAAACATCCTATTACAGGAGCTGACCTGTATTTTGCATTCTCTTGAGTAACGCTTAGGAGTTCCTTTCTCCCTAGTGGCAAACCATAATCCTCCCATTCCGAGAATTCAGTGAGATATTTCCTCCAAAATCACTGCAGCAAAAAAAAAAAAACAACAACACCCAACCAAAACAGAATTCAAGAGGGAAATGTCCCAAAGCAAAACACTGCTTTGACTGAAGTGGACCCTCCATGGATGCCCCACGCGTCTGGCTTTGTCCCATTTTAGAATGCAAGCTCTGATGGAACGACAGAACACTTTCTTCCATCACTATTAAACTCTATGAGTGTTCAAAATAAAACCCAAACCCTACCCAAACTCTAAGGCTTTTCCTTAGAGTACTTTGGTGACAGATCTGCCACGCATTCTTGTCTGCTGGACGCATTCCCCAAAAAAACAACCCAAAGGCCTCAATGTGCATTTGGCCATACACTGACACAGGACAACCACAGCAGGAACAACTACGCTTGCTGCATGGCTCAGGCACAAAAGCACTCTACCTGTTGCGATGGTGACAGGACAGAATCAGCTAGACAGCCAGTAGATTTCATGTGTAAAGCACTTCTGAACTTGAACGCAGTGTGACTCCTTGATTACTGCAGACTCTGCAAGAAATTACATCAGAAGCAAGGTTTCATTTGAGGTGTACAGCTTGATTTCTACATGTACAATCCTCTGAAAAGGTCATGTGCTTATACTACCTGGACCTACATTTGTTGAAGTATTTTCCAGGTTTTATGAAAAAATAAACAAGTTTGTAACAGACTTTGCAAGCACAATCTAAGTTCTGTCATTTCAGCTTATTGCTAGCTGTTAGTCACACCAGACGGTTACTTATTTAGATTTACGGCTAGAAGAGACTTACATTAAAAGTTACTATTCTGACCTACTTCACTTAATTCTTTGGTTTGCTTTTAAGGAACCACTTAAAAAAACCCCCAAAAAACAATCAAAACCAAAACAAAATAAACCAACCAAACTTGAATTAAAGATTGCAACAGCTGGAGAACAACAAAAAAAAAGTTTGATTCTTTTACAAACTGCATTTTAGTCTACTTAAAATTTGTCCAGCTTCAATCTTCAGATATAAAAACTTATTAAGCAGTTGCTTAATATTAAAATCTCTTTACTGTAACAGGCTGGTTCTTCCATATGTTCATACCCATAGATTATCACTAAAACTTAACAGAGATGGAACCGAGGTGAACAATGATACCCTTATCCACACATATCGTCTCACAAATCCTTCAGAAAAACAGGAAAGAAAATAAGCCATTTATCAAAAATCAGAAACAGAACTACTGGAAAAAATAATGCATATTCTGTAATAGAATAAGTAGGTAGTTTTAGCCACCCAAAAGAAGTAAAAAATAAATCCTTCTCCTTACATAATATTTTAATTCATAAATGTTGCCACATAATTCCTGATCTCTGCATATCTACAAAGATCAGGTCTTACTACACAAGTTTAACCAGTTCCCATAGCAAAATAAGAAAACAACTTAAAGTACATGGAACGTGAACGCAACTGCTCTCCAAGATCCCAGACTGAAGTGCAGATGTTATGTACTCTGCACATATAAGGTTATTTTTTTCTATTAAAAATACACCCTTGTTATTAGAAGATGGCCTGACCATTGTACAGCAAAAGTAGATAGTACACGCAAAAAAAATTAACAGACCCCCCCACTGCACCAGATAGTACTAAAGCATTTTGAAATATTTTGAAAAATTAAAAGTAGAAGAATAAAAAGAACAGAACAAGAACAAAGACAGTATTAACAGCTTTAACCTATTCTATTTTCAGGTATTTCACTTTCTTATCAAATGAAAGACCTTTTTTGCAGCACCTCTTAGGCTTTTTCCCCTTCCACACTGCTTGGTTTTAAAACCAATGGAAATAGTAAAAAATACCAGTTTTTAAAAACTGTTTTCTAAACAAAAACTCACCTATCTCATAGTTGATGACAGGAAGCTGGGAATAGATCTCATAATGAGCATGTTATACCAGCTCTTTCAAGTTTTTTTTAATGTGAATGAAGAACCGGAAAACACACAAATCTGCACTACACTTTTGTGCACGGTTTTAGGACGTACAATGAGTCATCAATTTCTGACCTCTAGTATCAGTCAGACTGCCTTTTCCAAATGTCAACAGGCTTGATGCTATTACTTTTCCCCCAAAGACTCCAGCTGAACATTTCCATCCAAACACATTCCATAGCCGATGACAATAGTGACTCAGCTAAAACAAGGTTTTGTAAGAGCATTACAGCTATGCCAATAAAGCCTACTCCTAAAAAGATCCTATTTACAATGAATCCGTCACTCCAACAAATTACTCTGTCCCACAGGACTTTCAGAAAACTACAGTTTCTACTAGAGATTCTTCTAAATAGACAAATAAATACAAAACTTAAACTTCAACAAACAAACTAAACACCACCCACTTTCTGGCACCTACGTAACCAAGTCTGAACCAGGTATCACCACTCAACCATCAAGCTGAACCACTACCTTAAGTTTTATATGAAGAGCTGTTGAACTACGCCAGTTGGAATTTTACCTCACCGCGCTTCTCGTTCTCATGCCTTAAGTTTACAGCTACCAGGTTTTCATCATGGGTTCACATTAAAAGCTTAGATCAATGATTGGCATTTGCTAAACAACAGCACAGTCTACTCAATTAAATATTCTACAGAATGTAAGGGTTTGCAGGGTATTTTAGACTGAAGTAGCATTAACAGATTACAATAAAATTAAAACAAGACACCAAGTGTCACCTCAAAAACTATTAAGAGACAATAGCTCGCAAAGTAAGTCAGGATCTAGAGCTCCCCTGCGACTTTAACCTTCTTGGCCTGTTTTAGACCAGTTTATATTACAAGATTTTTTCAGTCTTTTTCCTTCATTCAGTATTGAGACTACATAGTGCCCAGACACTTAGGACAGCTTAAATAGGACTTCTCTGTAACCCCCTCTTAATAATGTAATTACTTGTTTATTTGTGATCTGTTCAGGAATACTTACTCCTTATATAATCTAACCATCTCACCAACAAAAACTCAGGTTCTCTTTATTTTTATTGTGCAAATAAGGAAACTGAAAGAGAACTGTCACCAGTACAACGATCACTAGATAAATAATTCCTTGCTCCCATCTCTATAGCACTGGATCTCATTGCCAGAGGCAAACAGCATTTGCCTCATTTGAGACAGAGCTCACTAGAGAAATAGGTCTATCAATATAAAGGAAATTTTATTTGTTCTTTTTAGTTCAATTGGACTGAACACAAAGCGTAGGTTAGTTACAAAGCTGAAATCCACAGAACAACAGGAGCTCACTTAAAGACTAACAGCCATAGGCTTTCTTCTTCACAAAGGTACTACAAGACACCCTTTAGGACCTGGGTCAAAAACTTCCTTGTCCAAAAACGTACAGCAATCTTGCCCAGAAAGTTTCAAAGCACATATTGCTAGTTAAACTCAGCATTCATTTTGCCCATTAGACTTCTAACATCAAAGTCAGAGGCAAGGGAAATAGAATCGAAATTTAAGAAGTTATTGACTACAAGAAGAATTTAGTAGAAAAGAAAGAACACTCAAGAAGCAAAGTAAAAACACTGCTTTTGCAGCCTTTGCCCATTCTGCTGGGATTCTCCTGTTCTCTAACATCTCCTAACTTTGGAAAAGAATGAGACAGAGACCCCATAAAAGTCTCAGCTTGCAATACAACCCCAACTCACCCTCTGAATCTTTCTTCTCTGGATAAAACTATGGAAGAATTGTGCACAGATATTTACATGCATATAGAGTGGAAGATGGACTGAAGTTGCCAGTGTATTTTTCAGTCTTCCAGGTATTTAACTTGCTTACCAAAGTTCTTTTTAATAGTATTTTTGTACTTTTTGGGAGAGGGGAGTACCATAAATAACTGTAACTAACATCCTCATCAGCAGGGATGCATGAACCTCAACCCTCCGCATCACAGCACAAGTTAAGGTTGTAGGACATTAACAGGCAGCAGAAGGCAGCAGCTGTCCAGGGAAAGCGGTCATCAAGTGCTACACCATTGATTCAAGAGAAAGCAGAGGGAGATCTCTTGCCTAAAGTGCGAGCACAAGCAAGGTGACGCTGTTGCTACAGCAGCGCAAGCCCGGGTTTGGATTAGTATGCTAAAACACACTTACTTTGGCACATTAACAACATAGCCAGCAAAAGGGAAACAAGGATTATGAAAAGCTCCTCAGACAAATCTGAGTAGAACTTTACAGAATAAAAGAAAGCTGTCTCTTCCAGCCCACGGGTTTTCTCCCTGGAGGACTCAGAAGACCTGCTGCGAACAACCGCGGCGCTAGAACTTTTGGAAGTGAGGCCACTCAACTGTTTGAATGCGCGTGCCCGAGCTGCTGTCATCTCCCTATACGCTTCCGACTGCCGACCTGCGGGGTTACAGAAGTACAACTCCGCACCCTTCCTTACCTTCAGAAAGGAGGGAAAAAAAGGTCCCAATGCACGGCAGTAGGAGCCATCAAAACAGGAGCTGAGAGAGAGACAAACCACCACCTCTTGCGTGACCTAAGCTCAGCTACTTGAAATACACGAGCATGGGGGATTAGAGAAGGATTTCAGCAATACCTCTGGATTATTTGCCCTCTTCCCCTCTGCTTCCATGCGGGAAGGAGACTCTCCGACCGCAGTGTCCGCAGCACCAGGCAGACCCCGGCCCTACCCCTTCCCACGTGCAATCGCGACACCCCGGCTGGCGCTGGCAGCACCCCGGGCCAGGAGGAAGCGGTGAGGCTCGCTCCGCCGCCGCCGCCCGCTGCCGGCGGCCGCGGGCCCGCAGAGGGGCCAGTCGCGGGGGCGGGGCGGCCGGCGG